>JAAXOA010004183.1:0-10569 GCA_036561885.1 Salina celebensis
AAATGACAACTTTACTGCCACCATAACTCCAGGGTTATTACGTTGTTGTGTGTTTTGATGAGTTTTCTCTACCAGCAGTATACTACCCAAAATGTAAACTAAGTAGAAAGCAAGTACCTGAGTAAACAAGTAAGAGAGTGAAAGCGTGCAGCAGTTGGAAAGAAGAAAGTTAATAGGTAAAAGTAAAAACACGAACCTGATGAAAAGTAATGATTTGTGTCAAAAGCAACTGGGCAGTCAGGTACATTGAGAACTTGGATGGTGACAGTGGCCGTGGATACTAAAAAGGGCTTTTCACTGTCCGCTGCAACTACGTGAAGGACGTGTTCAGATTGACGCTGTAAAATAAACAACAAAATTGCTTGAAATTAGTCCAACAAAATTTCGTGCAAAACCATTTTTTATTATCAGATAAAAGTTTATAATTACCTCGTAATCCAATTTGTTTACTAACGTGATCCAACCATGATCCTGGTTTACAGAGAAATGATGCATGATGCTTGCATCGTTTGCGCTGTTTCCGGAACTTGCCAATGAGTACTTTTCCTTTATGTTGTTACTCTTATCAGAGTCGATAGCCCGCACTGTTAGGAAAATTGGTAAAATGTATTAGAGCATTTTGACAACTGACATTCGTTTCAATTGAAAAGGATTCAATATATTTTTATCTGCACTTTGCATATTGGAAATATCTTGTCCAACCGATGCAGAATAAAAAAATGCAGATAAAAATGTCAGTTTTCATAGAGAACACGCCAACGCAAGCTATATACATCCTTTTCCATTTTAATTTTCTTGTTACCTTCACAATAAAAATCTAGTTACTGCCAGCCTCCAGTTTTCCCCAGAGGAGGGATATGTTGCAACCACAAAATTTATTGTAACTGAGTGTAACGCTTTTTCCATGTCTTTTTCAGTCCACGAAAATGAAATCAAAATAACAATAGAGAAGATGATTGCTCTGTAGTAAAAATACGGCAACTTTCTCTTTGCATTTAAACTCGTTTTCTCTTTTTTTTCATTTCCTTTAGAGAAAAGTAAAAAAGGTTTTGGCTTATGTCAAAAGAGGTAGGCCGACAGACAATGATATTTTCATATTACGGTTTTGCTCAGGAACGAAAGCTTGACACAGCCTCGCTGCAATTTTCATCGGATATATTTTTCGTTTGTAAATAAGGAAGAAAATTATACATAGAAAGGAGACGTGGTAGTTTTCTGGTCCTATTTTTAGAATATATCAAAGTATTTCGGTTCTTGAGCATGAGTGAAAGTGAAAGTCGACAGGTACAGTTTGTGCTTACAAACGAACCCATTCAACTTTCACAAGGGAAACTTGCGAAACAAAAACAAAACTTGAACGGGTCTGCATACCTGTAAAGAGGAGAGATCCTTCTGGGAAATCTTCGGCAACTTTGACCCTGTACTCGGAGGATTGAAATACAGGAGGATGTTTTCTCCCAGCAACCTGTGTAAACAAATATACCAGTTTTAAATACACTTATTAATGTAAAAAATGCCGCTAAAGCTTATTCATAAAAATGTTCATTACGCAAAATTAAAAACCTAACAAAAGGTACAAAACCCCGGAGAAAAGTTCCTACACAATATTCAAACTTATTCTATTCTCATGGTAGTTTCTTTAGGCATTTAAAATGCCCTTTGACATTTAATTTTACCTTGAACAAACTTTAATTTTGAAAATTTCTTTAATTATCAGTTTCTTCATCATTGTGGACATTTTTACAGCATCTCGTAATGCTCTTTGCTCATTACAAACATCTTGTAGTCTCCAACCATCATTTATTTTTAAAAACATTCCTTTATAGGAATGTTCCACATTTACCATTTTTATGAACTAAAGCGTGGCTTGGAATTGCTCCCATGAAGTTAATTTAAAAACGCAAGCTCCTCTCTTAATTTTTCATACAGTTTTCTCTGAGATTACCAAACTGCGGGGAAACATAAACAACTAAAATTAAGCTTTCCCTTACATTATTACCTTTTTTCTTTTATAATTTTCATTTCATATTCCTTCCTTTCTCGATTGTACTCTAATACTTCTAGCACTGGTGCATAATTATCCTGTATAATTATTCATTTCCAGTGTAAAATCCACAATCGCCCTACTTTTCACCTTTTGTCTTTGCCAAACAACCCGTCTCGTTTTTGTTAACTTTGTTAACATTCACGTTTCATACTTTGCTTCCGAAAAATAACAAAGAAAAAAAAGACATCTTGCGAATGAACTCATTCTTTGCGCTGTATTTTCTAAAAACTTTCTCATTCCATCCGGGTCCACAGTAGACTTTCTCTTCAGCTTTCACTGCACCATTTAATGGCATAATTAATACCACAACGTGTTTCTCCATTACCGAGTGTTTGTTAGTATGAAAGATTTGCAAAAACCGTATGTGTTTATGTGATTCTCATAAGGAAAACTTTCTCCAAGATAAACTGCCCTAAAAACTATGCAACTTTTATACATTTTCGCAAGGCACCATGTGTGTAACATATTGTACAATATAATTTTTGTTTACCTGAAACACCCGCACAGTAACTTGAGATGTGGCTACACTCATACCATCTTCACTCTCGGCCCAAATTACCACCTGAAACAACAAAAGAGAAAATGGAGTTTTGTTTCAGAGACGGCAAAAAATTATGTTTGCTGTCTTGAGGATTAACGACTACGCATTATAATACAAGTTTCGTTGAGAGAAGAACAAACAGCCTAAAATGCAGCTTCATTTCAGGTAATAACTCAGGAAAACGCGGAGAATTCCCTCTTAACCACAGCCTCAGCCTGTGTTGGGAAAGCTAAACAGGAAAATTTAGTTTTTTTTCTGGTGTAAATAACCCATCAACCCAAAAAACCTGGTTTTACAACAGAGTGCTGCTAGAGGAACACAAAGAGTAAACAAATTTTGTTAATTTTGTGATCTACTAGGAGAAAATGTAATTATGTTGACGGTGCACAGATTAATTTCCTCTGTGCAATGGTTATCCTATTGTTTATGGGGTATCAAGAGATTTTTTTCCTCTTTTACTACACAATAAACTAGGACAAAAAGAGAACGCATATGGAAAATTACACAAAGTACATTAACAAAACTAATATTGTTTTTTGGCCTGTTGTAAAACATAAAAAGTTGGAAGGTTTTATTTTATAATGGTGTCTCTATGGATTCAGATGTCGCATAAGAAACAGGTCACGACTAAATTGCTTTTTTTTCACTGCTGGAGGAAGAAATGAAGCGAACTGGTATTGAGTTGGTTTTTATTTGGAATGGAAAAAGAAATGGGCGTGTATTTTGTATGGTTTATAGGTATAAAAAACAGTAGAACTAGAGTAATTTTGTACCGTATGTTTGTCTTCATCTTCTTGGTCCAATCTCGACTTGATGAGTAAATTGCCTTGGCGATCTACTTGAAAAAATTCCTCGTTTGAGCTAACAACCCGAAACCGTGGCTCGCCGATATTGGTCACCCTTAATGTGGTAATGACAGAGCCAATGGGAGCATCCTCTTTGACGAAGAATGTCGCATTTTGCGGATGGATTTCAGGGTTTGGCTCTCCTTCAGGGAGAAGTATAACCGTAACGGGGACATAAGAGTGAAGTCCTCCTTCGTCTGTGGCACCCGCCCAAAACTGCAAATCAACCCGCTCCTTGTCCTTTGTAAACTTGAGAACGTCCTCGTCACTGAGGCGTAGGCGAACCTCGCCAGAGTCAGGATTCATTTCGAAAAAGCTGGAGTCCCTCTTTATTGAAGAGTTTGCGGAGGGTAGGTCAACAATGGAGTAGCGGATTCCAAACTCAGTGTCTGCGTCAACAGCTACAACCTATTTTTGGCATAGCGTGCAAAAAAAGTTTTTTAAAAAAAATTAGAAAAAAATATCTGCAAAGGATTTCATTCAATTAGAAAGATTACCAAAAAAGAAACTTTTTGCAAGGAAAAAATAACTTGCAGGCTAATCTGCCTTCTGCTTTTATCACGAAAAAAACCGGGCCAAAAAGTACGAAAAGAATTTGCATAAAAGAGATTAGATGCAGTGTAGTTTGCATTGCGTGGTTTTAAAAAATTAGCAAAAGGCATTCCTTCCCCTAGAAAAAAAGTTTTTAATTTGTAAGAAATTACCTGCAGGATCGGATTTTTTGAGCGGATTCTGTCCGCAGGCACAGTTACTCGGTATTCGCTCACTGGAAACTGTGGAGCATCTGGATAAAAAAAAGTATTTCATACAAAAAAAGATAATGATTAGCTTAAGGAAGTAGATGATGACTTGACGAAGACGTTTTCCCCTTCGTCCTTCATAAAAGACGATAGGGTTGGTGAAAGCTATAAAAAATTTAGGAATGTTATCTGCTGGTTATCTCATTCAGTAAAAGTTTTTTCTTTCAAGTAGCTTGTAGCATCAGTATAAAAGAGAATTTATTAATGAAATTGCGAAATTGTGGTAATTTTTGTGATGCAAGTAAACTATCTGCTGCCATCCCACTTTTGTTGATTAAACAGCATAAAAAAAACTTGGTTGTTTTGAGATAATGGAAAAACCACATGGACAGCTTGGAGAAAAGTATGTATGTAGAAAGGGCTTAAACAACATTAAAAAAGAAAGCCGCTTACATTCATTCACATCAATGACTTTGACAACGAGCTTGGTGTAGCCTAGCCATCCACCACCGTCCTCTCCAACCACTTGCACAATATGACTTGCTTTCACTTCTCGGTCTAACGAAACGTCCGCTGATGACGACAACTTTACTTGTCCCGTGTTCTCGTCAATAACAAACAAGTCAGGCTCGTCTGTGTCTGCAATGGAATAGCGGATCTTGCCAAATATTGACCGGTCGGGATCTGATGCTGTCAGAGTTGCGATCAATGTCCCATCCGGAGAGTTTTCTGGGCAGCCGACTTCGTAAATGAGAGAGGGAAAGGTTGGAGCGTGGTGATTTTTTGGCTCTACTTCAATCTGTTAAAAGGAGAAAATGAAATGAACGTGACATCACCTATTCTTGAATACATATTTGATGACTCTATTCACAATGGACAGGTCTCTTTTCAAAGATTCGACCACTCCCACACTGCGTGGGTGAGGAATGTGAGGGCTTGGAAATTCTCGTAAAACTTGCAATATCCCACACATACAAAACAGGACGTAATACACAAATACGAAAAAATTGGAAAAGGAAATTCTAAAGTTAGCTAGACAGAATTTTCCCCCATTTCTTCCAAGAAAAGGGAATTTCATTCAAAACAAAGTGCAACATTTGATTTCTTTTCAGACCAGCACTCATCTGTAATTTATTACAGGAAAAGTCGCAGCAAGTTTCCCAAAATAAACCCGGACACAGCCGATAAATTTCTTTCCAGCAAGATGTGCATATAGGAAAATATCTGAAAATATCGAGTTTTAAGATGTTCTTACATGAATCCTTGAATATGAAGTGAAGACACCATCAGTAACCGAAATATTCAGTTCAAAGTTGAGCTCCGATAAAAGTACGCTCGGTTGCGAGAGAGTGATCACACCTAGAAAAAAAAATCGAAATCGTCAATAGTTAATTTTTGTACACCAAAATCCTTCCAATTTTGTGGGGAATTCCTGTTATTTAAAAATTACTCAAGTGTTTTTGTCGCGTCAATATGTGCTCAAAATAAAAAGTTAACTTTCATTTTCGACTAAGACGAATAATGATTAAGTGTTTTATTTCCTTTCACTCATATCAAATTACTTTTCTTTTTACACTACATCGAACGAAAAGTTTTTTTTTTCGTTCTCCCTCATCAATTTTTCCCGTCATTCTATTCTAAAACGTGAAGCCACCTAAACTAGACGGAGCGCTTCTTCAATCATGTTGGTTTTTATACCAAGACAAAACAAAAAACTGTTCATTCAATTCCTTTTTTTGCGAGATGTCATTTCGCTGAACTACACACCAAATCAATTGAAAAAGTCAATAGGAAAAAAAGGAAACCTAAGCAATTTCCGTGCTGTTTTTGTCTTCTCTCAATGATTCTTTTCTCCCAAACAAACAGTGGTGAAAGCAGTATAGGTATAAAAAAAACGGAAATGAACTGCTAGCTCCACCGTAAAATAAAACCACAAGAAACAGGAAAAAGGGAGACTAGAAATGATTACACTTTTGGTAAAAAAACAACAGTCCAGCTTTTTTTCCCTAGTAGAACACGAAACAAACAAAAAAAGGCTAAAATATGTGTGGAACGTGACAAACCTGATTTTTCATCGATTTCAAAGGCAGTTCCATGCGGATGAAGGGTTTGCCCGATGATGGCAAACCGCAACGAGTCCATTATATCCGGATCATAGGCAGACACTTTGGTAATGAAATGACCTCGTGGTGCGGCTTCCGAAACACGGGCATGATAAACTGGCCTCTCGAACACGACACTCTCATCGTTCACGTCCAGTACTACAGAATACAAAAACAAAAATAGAGACACAATCCCTTGTTAGAGCCCATAAGGATTCCATCTAGGTCACTATTACTCATGTTTGAGATGACATTTTCAGATTTTTACTAAGATTCTTTTGTGTGCACTCCATACTAAATAGTAGGTCATGTGAATGTCAAAGGCATATTTCGCATTGTGGTCCTCTTCCAAAAAATGCAATCAAGAGAGGAATTTTATGAATTGTGTTTATCAAAGTAAAATACTATGTCACTTGTCATATTAAACATTTTCAGGATTTTTGTAATATTTTTTATAGATATTAAGGTAGTTTAAGGGTTATAAACGTGTGTGACATGTTCCAGGTAAACGTGAACTCATAAAAGCCCATTAATTTTGCATATTCATGGCCACACTGTCCTCATAATAGCGTCTCTGTTGTCTAATATACAAAAACTAATGGCCATTTTAAATGGAGATGAGAGTAGCACTATTCCAGACGTAGAAGGAAATGGAGAGGAGCGTTCTAAGGTAGACTACTTTCTCTTCAGAGGGAATATTTAATGAGCAAGTTTAATGAAAAGTCTTTAGTTTTTGGGAATGTGACACAGTATTGTACCCCATTCCGCATACAAATCCAACCATTTTTCCAATGACAATTTTAATCTCACCTTCCACAACGACCCGGGCTGTAGAGCTTAAGGCAGGAATTCCAGAGTCCTTCACGACTACAGAGAATCTAAACTCATGAGCGCGTTCGTAGTCCACCATCTGCTTCAAAACAATAGAGCCATCGTTGGGTCGGACCATAAAAAATCTGGAAAACATCAGCCGCCCGCTGATTGCTTGTAGCATCCTCATTGAACATTCTATCCTTCGAGTCTTGTGACCAACTTCCGGTCTTGAAATCTTCATCCTCATCGTCTCCACCTTCATGACCAGAGCTGAGCAATCTATTCGCAGCGAGTTTCTCTCGACCCAATTTATTTTTCGTGGTTCCCTTCCTGGAAGATGACAACCGTTCGGTTACATCCTCATAACCATTCTCCACAGTATCGTCATCACCATCCACCAAATTAACTGTTTCTGCGTCCTCATCTCCATCCTCGCTTGTGTGAGGGCCACCAACGACAGCCTCTGCTAGCATGTGCAGATCCAAATCTTCTGTGGAAATGTGTCGTTTGCTTATACGCCGTGAGGAGATGCGCTCCCCCTCGGAGGAGATTCGAATTGGAGCATCGTCAGGAATTAGCTCGTACGTGAGCATTGCATTTATTCCCGTGTCGTTATCAGACGCCCCCAAACTTGCCAACAATCCTGCTGAAGACGGCATGTAACCTTCGGCCAATCGAATGTGGTACGTGGGCTGGGAAAATCGCGGTCTACAAAAATATAAAAAATAACTATGACAATAACCACTGATGAATACAAAACTGATAACAGTTTTTTCGGGAGTGGGAGTCTATTACGTGCCTGTAATAGATATGGTAATGAAGAATATTTATATGCAAAGAAAGTAGGTACGTGGGTGAAGATGGGGATAATAAAAATAAGAGAAAATTGTCTCTGACCTGCAATCGTTAGCTGTCTTTGAGGCGAATGAGGACGTGCGTGTTGGAGCCAGATGAAGTTACCAAGTCAGTAGCACGAACGGTTAAACGGTAGGTCGTCTGGGTTTCAAAGTCCAGAGGTGAATTCACATAAATGACGCCTGGAAATATATCATACAACAACCACATTAACAAACTGACTCAAATTGAAAAGTATGTGGTAGTTTTGTAAGTGAAACAAAACAAAAATTTTCATGCAACCAGTTATTACCAAATAGAAAGAAATGTGTAATTTATAGTTTAATGATAAAGTAGAATACTTCAAAAACAAACAAAACGTCTATAATTATCTACAGTTGTATAATAATTTTGTGTGCCAAACTCAAAAACTTATTTTATAACTACTACTTGTCAACCAAAAACATAAGTTTATGTTCACAGTACAACTTACAAATACGATTGAGTCCGACATCTATACGTTGAGGGATTATATTTTGACAAGATTCAGAGTGAAAGTAGAAAACGAATTTTGTTTTCATTGAAGTTTTCAATTTTGGGTTGAGCAGCAAGAGAAAATACACAGAGAGAAAGAGAAAGACCACAATGACAAAGAAAGCATTAAATACACAGACGCCATATATAATCCCCAATTATAATGATAAAGAATTAAATATCAAATTGCAGAGNACCACAATGACAAAGAAAGCATTAAATACACAGACGCCATATATAATCCCCAATTATAATGATAAAGAATTAAATATCAAATTGCAGAGTCGACTTAAAAATATAGTTTTTGGTTACACAATGTTTTTACTGCTTTTCCCGAAATAGAGAGCAAAAGGTAAAGAGATTTCGACAAAACAATCGCGACTAATACCACAAAACGACAAAAAATTGTGGAACATAATCTTCTTTTTCACGAATGCTCGCAGTTGCGACTATCCATTTCAAGCTTGTATCATTTCATTGCTTTCTCCACAAAAAAAATGCGGGAAACAAGAGATATCGACAACGCATTTACTGCTTTTGAGAAAACATCTCGAAAGATACGACCCACGACGGCAATAATAATGATGAGAGGATACATTCCGATAAATTTCAATTATACCGATAGTCGCTTACAAAAGCAAACAAATAATTCTAGCGTTACGTGTCAAGTTACACTTTCTCCGCTTTTACTCTCACAACTTTCCCCCTTTTCCCATGTCTGGATGTGTGTGTGTCTGGAGGTGGCAAGTGATAACAATAATGACAACCCATGTGAGAACGGAGAAAACAAACCGATTTTCGAAGAGAAAGTAACTATGCCGAAAGTAATTTTTGTGTGAGGCTTTCTCAAGAGTTGTGCAAGTATCGAGCATCTCCCGGTTTTTGATGTGGAATGATACCCTTCTATAAAGTAATTGCTTGCTTCTTTCCTTGGGGTACCTTCGTTGACATTTAGCTTGGGTAAATGGCCCATGGGAAAAGTTTTTTTTCCTGGTACTTACAACACAAAAACTTTCTGCCAAAAGATGCATTCTTTGTTGGCTCTATTGGTTGTTTACTTAAAGTAAAAATAAGTTATGACACAAAGATAACCTCGAGTGGAACTGAATAGCAAAAGGTGAGTTTTAATGGTCCCGGAAGACACATTTCAAGTACATTGGTTGGGCAACAGCTTCTCTTTCTTATGAAATAAAAAATCGATTTTTAAAAGAAAGTTTTCAAGGAATACTTGTAAAAGTGCCTGTTTTCTTTTATAAGTTCCGACGTTTCTTAGGAAAGTTGCCTCCCGAGAAAACAGTTTTCTTCCAACGCCATAACGTTTGCATAAGTCATTTGCTAAATTAATTTAACGTTTTTCATGAATTAAAGATCAAACCGGGAGCCTACCCTAAGACGGCTTTTGCAAGAAGTTTTAATGTACTTTTCTCTTTAATTTCTATGTTGATTTTACCTTCAAAATAAATAAAACTTGGTAATTAGAAGGTTTTTTTTAATATTTCCTTAGTATTTCCGTTCCATACGGCCACATGTACACGTGCATTGCTTAGGAAACCGACTATTGTAAAGTTCAACAAAGATAAACAGTTTAACTGCGTCCTAACAACAGATCTTTCGGTTCTGTAAGCTGTAGCTTACAGCAGACCATATCCGCAGCTTGGTCCCGAGTACAGGCGCAAATAAAAAGCGAAAACCGTTTTTAAACTTTATCGTCCGTAAGTACATGGGTAAAAGTTTTCATCGCAATGCATAGATCCAGTCACGGTTACATTTCATCCCAGCTCATTGTTTTTATGGAGGATGTCCCTAATAAAAGTAATTTTCTTTTGCTTTTAAAACTTTCTTTTTTTCCTTTGTTTTCCTCGAGGACATTCCACGAATTACTTATTTTATTACTACTTATTTCCTAGAATTGATTCCGAGCTTACCTGAAACGCTGTAATCATCATAAAAATGCTAATGCCCCTTTTTCTACCGTGTATCCGTGTTCATCCCACGTAGCGTTACTAATACCATCTCTAACACGCTCTTCCCATCTATTGTCAGTTTTATACCTTTTTATATCAATTCTCTACGGTTCACATAACCTGGCAACAGTCATTCCACTCGTCAACTT
>JAAXOA010004184.1:0-10568 GCA_036561885.1 Salina celebensis
AGCATTATACGAGTTGCGCGTTATACGAGTTCCCTACTGGGAGCGAGTTGTCGGAAGACGAGTTGAGTTAGACGAGTTCAATGAAGGACGAGTTGAAGTTATACCAGTTGATGTATTACCACCTTGTCTTAACATTACCAAAACCAGAAATTAGTCCATATTCTAAAATTAAAGGACATCACATTTTCAAGCGAAGTTTGTTTGAAATTCGTAACCATTGTGCCTGCGAAGATACGAGATTATTGTATGGCCTTTTTGCGAATTGGATAGGAGCAAACATGTTTCAGGAATTATAAGGGTGTCTAAATTCTGAAACATACGATTTTGCAATTTTATTTAGCCCAGTCTGGCTTATCATACGAGGTTTGTGAATACACATTACTGATTGAGAATATTGTGTTGAAGTCAAAAACCCGGATATCCTACCATTCAGTATTCTGTTTACATTTGTCCCTGAACCTGGCCCGTTACTTGTAGCATATAAAGCTTAGTATGGTTACATGTCATCTGAAGCGTAATTGGAAGCCACGAGCAGCAAGTGCATATTTGATAACTCGATTCAAGCCCCATTCTGGACGTAACAGATGAATTATGTCAATGTGTTGTCGTTGTAGTAGTGCACAGGCGACTATAACGTAAGGCAAGGTTTACATACCACGAACCGAACTGTTTGCATCCATATCCGACCGCAAATTCAAACGGGATGATTTAATTCATATTGAATCAAATTAATACACATAACCATTTATGAGGAGACATCTTTGGCTTACGTGGCAGCCTCATTTATCAGTCACTCTGGTACATATATAAATTGCTTAAAAATATCAACCACGAGTTGGACGTGTGTGTCACAAAGAATTCCATTCAAAAAATGCATGACTTTGTCTGAACGCCATTGATAAAAATTGGTGTCGCTGCACATGACTTTTATCTCAAAAGAACGGGACGTTTGCATTCACCCACACGTAAAAGCTTTAAGTGGTTACGATGAACGTGACAATTTCCGGAGCCAGGGGATAAATGTTTGCACTTGTTAATGGAGGGGTTGGCGTATTTTGTAGCAAGTTGTCAAGTGAAAGAGCATCCTGAATATATTTCTATGTATACAGTTCTTTCTCCGGATTGTTGCCACTTCTTACTTCTGTGAAACCGGTTTCATTGTGGGTGGATTTGTTTGGATTGCAGGAACGGTAAATGCCAGCAGTTGTGCAAAATGCTTGACAGGATTTATTCTCTAGTGAATATAACACGATTGCTTGGGAAATAGGAGAGTCCATTAATGGTTTTCCTTTTATAAATGACAATATTCCTTGGTAATAGTTTCATAAAATGTCTTGGAAGACTCTCTCGAAGTAGTTAAACTGGTATTTTATTGAATTTTGTTTCTGAAAAAAGGATGTTGACTAACATGTATAGTCTAAAGCTTTAGTTTAAGGTTGTTTTAATTGGATTATGTAAAACTGCGACAAAATATGAAAGCAGATCATTTCCAATTTAATAAGATAGAAGAGCAACATACATCCACTGGTTTAGCGATGTGCTGGTTCCACTAAATACTCGGGCCTTGGAGAGAGGTTGGAAGATTCTGGAGGTCTGATGCCGGGTCTGGGAATTTGTTAAGGAGCGAAAGCTGCTTTATAAAATCGTCAATTCTGTCTGTCTGTCTGTCTGTCTGTCCTTGATCAAAAAGTCCAAAATCGCCAAATTCTGTACAAATTGTCCAAGCATGTACAAGATCAATGTCCAAGCATGTACAAGATCAATGTCCAAGCATATACAAGATCCCAAAAAATTCCAAAAATTCCAAACAATTCCAAAAGTCCCAAAAAATTCCAAAAATTCCAAAAATTTCCCAAAAAAATTCCAAAAAATCCCAAACAATTCCAAAAAATCCCAAACAATTCCAAAAAATCCCAAACAATTCCAAAAAATCCCAAACAATTCCAAAAAATTCCAAAAATCCCAACAAATTCCAAAAAAATTCCAAAAAGAAAAAAAAATCCAAAAAATTCCAAAAATATTCCAAAAATAATAAAAAAATCCAAAAAATTCCAATAATATAAACAATCCAAAAAATTCCAAAAATCTCAAAAAATTCCAAAAATCCCAAAAAATTTCAAAAATCCCAAAAATTCCAAAAATCCAAAAATTCCAAAAATCCAAAAAAATTCCAAAAAATTCCAAAAATCCCAAAAAATTCCAAAAATCCCAAAAAATTCCAAAAATCTCAAAAAATTCCGAAAATTCCAAAAATCCCAAAAAATTCCAAAAATCCCAAAAAATTCCAAAAAAATTCCAAAAATCTTCGAGTAATATACGATTCGTGTTCCCTGTTCTCTAAAGCCGGTGGTTTTCATAATATAATATGGGCAGGCAAAACATGAGAGAATTCATGGAATCAAAAGGGGTAGAGTTATGATTTTCAAACCCCTTTTTTTTGTGCCTAAAGGAAAGAGCGGTAAGTAGAAATTATTCCAAGGCTTTAATTAGACGGGTTTAATTAAACATGAAACTTAATGTGAATGGTTACAGCTACTGTAGCGTACTTCAATTCCGTTTCGTAAACATCGGATCGTTCGTAGCATGACATGTGCTCTTGTTATTTCACCAGAAAAATGTCATGTCATGTGGAAAGTTTTTGACTTATTTTTTTAAAAGTTATCAGAGTGAAGATCCCGGAATTCACAAATTAAATGCGGAAACGTACAAGCTATTTGGTTCTTCCCAAAAATAGCTGAAACCGAAGATTAATCACGGGTATTGAACAGTTTCTAGTACAAATTCAATGCCACCAAAGTTTTTTGGTTTTCAATAGCATGACTTGCAATGCGGGATCCCTTCGTCCCGTCATGTCACTTATTTTCCCTTGTGAGTGTAGTACTAATATACACACGCCATTATATACACATACTGATTGGAATGAAGCATTCATGTGGATTCTATGATGAATATAAGTATGGATCATTTGGAGAGGCTTTCCACGTAATTGGTAATTGAAAAAATTGAGTCACATGAAAATCAACGAAAAACGTTCCGTTAGAATTTTTGTAACCTGTAGTACAGCCGTTTCTTATTGCGACTCCGCTAAATGCAATTTTGCTATTCCTGCCTATGAATTTCAAGTGTCACGTCATTGCGAACCTGGGGTAGATTATGTGGGCTTAAGAGTTAAATCGTTGGTCCATCCACTGGGATAACTTTAAATTGTCCTTAGTAGAACCCATCTTGCGATACCTCGCACTCAGTAGGGAAATTGTAAAACACGCAACTAGTTTTATCCTTGAAATCGTAGTAAATGAGATTTTTTTGCGGAAAAAATTCTGGGAAGCTTTTTCTGGTAATATTGAATTTTTAACGTTGATTTGAATTACCGGGTGCACTTCCTCCCAATCTCCAATCAATCAAGACAGTCTCCATTTCCGGTGCAACACAAGACAATCTCCATTTTAAACAAATCAATTAACTCATTATACCCTAAAATCACTTCAGATACGACCTCCTTGTCACAACGTCACGCACAATTTTGTGTTTTCCCATATAAAATACGAGAAATCCATAAACATGCATGCATTTCAATATTATTGATGAAAAATAAATAAATAAATATTCAGACTAGTTAACGTTAACGAAAAAAGTTGTGTACGAGTTACGCGTATGACGAATTTATGAATTACCTATTTATACGAGTCGACGACTGACGAGTTGAGTTGATGTACATTCAAGCTGACAAGGGCCCACACAAATTTGCGAACTCAGAATATAGAATCATTTCCACTCTCTTTCTCTTGAAACAAAGACAGCCCACCCTGTCTAATTTGATTATATGAAGAACTGCACCGCCAGCCAACCGAAAATACTTAATACCGACTCGTCCATTATTCCAATCATTCAGTAAAACTTTGTGAATCATTGCATGCCAGAAATGTTTTGAGAATTCCGGGTCTGACACGAGTTGAATATTAATTTTAACTTAAGCAGTGGGTAGAGCAATAAACAAGTATGTGGAAACCGTAACTGTTCCAGATGCAAGAGAAATCCATGCTGCAAAATGCACAAGCCAGGCCATCACACAACTAGTAGTTCGTAGACAATATTATGGAAATAGAAAACAATACGCTGAAAGCACAGGCAGGTCTGAGTGAACTTAGAAGTTCGTTACAGTCAGAACTGAAATTGTCACACAGAACTAGATTTCATATCCCCTTGTTCGCAGAATGTCGTCGGAAAAATATTTGTTGGAGACTAATTTCTCATTTTCGTCGGAAATAATGTCATTGACAACAATAATACAATTCATGGCGGGAACTAACTCGTTCATGCTTGAAATTAGAGTGATGTTCCTAGCAACTAATAAAACATTTAGACACAAGTGAACAAGAACAAGTGTAAATGCGTCGTCATTGTCGCTCACAAACATGAAAATGATGCACCTTTCCTTCTGGAAGCCAATTAGCAAACGAAGGTAGAAAAATACTAGGTTGAATTGTATCCTGAGAAAAGCGTCATGTTTTCCGTCTGGACAAATCAATTTGAAGAAAATTTCGCCAAAGGAGGATTCTGGGAAGAAACATGTGGCAAATATTCGAAATTAACCTCTATAATGCATGTTTCTTGTATATAGATATACATTACGTCTAGCTTTCTTTAGAAGTTTGTCAGTTGCTGTAAAGGAATTAAATACTAAACATAAGGATATTTTCCATGCGTAGGTTTCAGATGTTTTGGACCCGAGTTTAGCAAGCAAAGTCAATAAAGATAAAGAAGAGAGAAGTACACTAGCATGAAAACACTAAAATCTTCTGTTTTCATAAATACATTACCCATATGGACAAGGAGTTGAGCATTAACAAAGATTTCATATCATCAACATAAATTATATCCATCCGATGCGTAAACTACAACGTTTTGGACAAATAGGTTGATGGTAGTGATTTGTAATCTCCATAATGGAATTGTTGGATTGTTTACATAGGTAAGGCTAGCAATGTGCACGAAATATTTTTTAAAGTTAAAAATCAGAATTCCGAATTCCTGTTTTCCTGGTTAAACACATGTTTTATCCGGTTTCGTTGTAAGAGCTGCTGCTACTCTCTACAATGTTGAAATCAGTCATGGCACCTCAACCCACTCTTTATTTGACCAGCCCGTTAAAAGCCGGGTTTTAATGGATGGTCTTTAATCTAGATGGCCATGGTTTTTATCTAGAAGTGGTTTTAATTAAAAATTAACGATTTTAACGCACTTTTGGACGTCAAAACGACTACGTGAGGCTCGATATGATGAAAACGACCTGTAACAGCTTCATTTATAATATAATATAGTAATCATGGCTACGTTGCATTTTAAAATTTTGTAGCAGGTTAACACCGAATAGGGTCTGACTGTTGACAGTTGTATAGTTTAACAAAACGATATTTTATTGGCTATTATTGTCCAATTTTGCCCTTAAAACCCAAAATGTCCATTTATTACCATTTTGGTTACTTTTCTAAATAAACCGTGGGCATTGCCATCACTGGTTTAAATCAACAGACATTTTTACAAGGAGAAAGTTTAGATGTCGACGTATTCAAAAACTTGTTGCTGTCTGCATCAGCTGCAAACAGCAAGTGAAAGCTCTGAACCCTTTTCAAGCCTGTTTTGGTACAAGACAGCATAAAAGAGGAATTTACTCTTAAAGTGGGTCGTCTATCACATCGGGAGACAAACGAAAGGAAATGTGTCAGAGTTTCGAGAATGGTTTCAGATGGTTATATACGTTTGGGACATACAAGGAATTGTAAGGTAAGTTAATTAAATAGTCAATGTGCAACCTCCGATGTTGTTTACCAAAGAAACTGTTTGATAAGACGCTAAAAAATTAACAAATTAATCAGCATAGGAATGTGTAGAGCGATCGCCATCGTCTGCAACTTCGTTGTCTAGAAAACAATATTTTCCCCCGTACATTTTTTTCTACAGTCTACCTGTCAACTGTTTACACTGCTACATATATGCATATAATAGGTTCAGATCAAATTCTTATTCCTCTTGACATGAAACATTTCTATTATATGAAAAAATTCCAAGTATAGGCTACTTTTAGAAGTGATCTTTATAGGAGTGATCTTTTGAATTTCTACAGGTGTAGCTTACAATTAGTAAAAGTTTCATGCACCGGTACACCAGTAGTGGTGGACTTGTAGACTGTCGAGTTTGGTGAATTCCATCCAGTAAATTGCATATTCCTATTATAGGGTTACTTCCAATTTAAAAAAAGTAACGGATGTGGTGGTATCCTTCAACCAAAAGTTAATTGTGTGGAAACGCATGTGGTGGTACCAAAACGTAATTTATGCATTTAATAGTGAATTCTTTGGGACACGTATTCACACGTGAACACACTGACAAAGGAAAATCATTTCTAATGCAGCATGGGTATTTCTACTTTAGGAACCAGTTCAACCCCACAGAGACCCAAAAATAGGTGAACTTGCCACTGCTGCTTTATTATTGGAAATTAATTCTGAGTGAAAAACATGGTTTTAATATAACATTTTTAGTCGATTGAGTCCAAGTCAGTTCAGATCTCTACGGCTATTTACATGCATGGTTGATCATAGAAACATTTTATAATCAATTACGTATAGGTAACGGGGCTGATTCCTTCATGTTGAGGAGTACATAGTCATCATTGCTTCTATTATTATCATATGATTATATTGTAGTATTTGTAGTATAAAACGCTTGTGTCGTCCAGTTACTTAACACATGAACGAATACCGTGCAAAATTTAAGCCCTACATTCCAAGATTTCCGACCTAACGTACGGACGAATGGAAGGCGCAATCCTAAATATATTAAATATACTATGTTGTATGTAAGGTTATGGAAGCTGTGGTATAAAAAGTTGGAGAATTCATTCATATTTAGGCATGCCTTCACTTTCACCGCAAAACAAATGACAACAAAGAAAAAACAAAGAACGCTTTTTAAAAGCTAGAATTTGAAAAAAAATTGAGGAATTTTTGCCTCCTTAAACTGCAAAGAATTTCGAAAAAGCGGCTTTTCTCGTGATAATAATGCATTTCTAGAATAAAAAATTGCACTTTTGATAAATAAACATTTGACAGGCAATTCTCAAAATATTTCTGACATCCAATGATTCACAAAGTTTTACTGAATGATTAAAAAAATGGACGAGTCGGTAATAAGTATTTTTCGAATGGCTGCTCCTGCCGGTGCAATTCTTCATTCCTGGTGGGCAGTCTTTGTTTGATATTTTACTTTGATTGTATCAAGGGTACTGTGAAAGGGTAAAAGTCATGTGGCTGTATGGGTTCTTTGTAGCTGGTTGTTTTGTTCTATCGTGTTACATCTCTCGGGAGCTCTGTGCAAGCTCGGAAAGGACGCAATATGTTTGAGAAATAAAATTGTAATTTTTGGCTGAATTTCTGCCAAAAGTACTGATTTTTCAGCAAAATCTGTAAAAAAAAGCACGAAATGACGTTGGTCCTATAACAAAGGATGTCCTTTGTTTGTCCTATTTCAGGCCCAAAACAAAGAACTATCCTTTGAAACAAAGGACGCATGGCATGTCTATTTTTATTCTAAAATACTCCGACTAATGTAAACCCTGCAGTTCCTGATGGAAGTACTATGACTGGCACGCTACAAGTTTTTATCTGTTAGCCTCGTAGAAACCTACTGTTCACGAATATTTACGAGCGTATCACATCAGAAACCTTTGATCTCTTAAGAAAAATGATCACTACGTCTCCATGAAAACACACCCACGTAAAAACCTGACGACGGTGTTGATTGTTTCCGGAGGTAAGGCAAGAGTGGTTTTAGGAAGCAGGTTGTCAAGTGAAAGAGCATCCTGCGTTTATAGTATGCACATAGTTATTTTGCTAGAAAACCGGCATTTCTCCCTGTTGCGTCAATACACCGGGTTTCCACCTGAACTAGTTCTGCTTGGTTTCCTGGAATGGTTGTTACTTAAAGTGAGTGGGGCTTTGTTCCCTGCAGCTATGCAATATGTTTGAAAGAGTATCCGCTCTTGTGAACCTGAGGGATTTTCTTAGAGGAAAATGCTTCTTGGTGGATTCTGTTTGTAAGACGCATCCTTTGATTATAGACTGTGTAAATAATACAATATATGATAAGGAAGCCACATAGTATTTTTTTCAAAATAACTTCAATTGGATTGTTGGATATGATGCGAAACAGATTTTCCAGTTGAATTTTATACATTGGTACTTGTACTGAAATATACTTGTGACTGTGGTTGGAAACATAGTTGGGGTATGAATAACACGCATTATTGAAGTGAGATGGAAGCTAGTGTTCGTACTAACAATACAGGATAGAATATGGTCCACGTAAACTTTCATATTTTTATGAATACCGCAACGCGATTTGAGCAAATATACACTTCATTTCGTAAATATTACCATCAGCCTGAAATTAAGGTAGAAACAAAACGAACTATTTAATTGAACACTGTAGGTTTAGTATGATAAAAGTCCTGGTACTAAACTCCTCAAGTTTAAAATATTTCCTGTTCTTTCATTCAGCATACAGTTGAAAGAAAGTGGAAAAAAACCTGCGCTTAATTGGAATGTGTTATATGAAACTGAAATCGAAGAGAATGGAAGTACTAGTATTTCAACCTAAATTGAAATATAATCTCGTAAGGGCTGCGTGGATATCAAGCTATCGGAGCAGTGTTTATTCGTGCGATATTTTATCAGTTGTCCTCTTTTTTAGTATGCTTTCATGGTTAAACGCCGGGACGACGTCGTTTTTAATTGCGTACTTGAGTTTTTTTTTTTTAATCCAGAAATCAGCCAAATTTTTCTGCATTTTTGGAAAATATCCTTTGTGTGTATTATTATTTGTTTTTAATGATCCCATATGTGTAATGAAACGATTTATTTAACGTAAAACCTGTTTCTATATAATAAAGTATCTCAATTCATAACTGCATCATTACTCCCAAGTGTTTCTACAAAAGTTATAATGAACTCCTAGCAAATATTTCGTTGCGTTCCTCGAAGCTACATTACAGTACATCCTCCCAGTAACAAAGATTTTTTGAACTTGAGTACCGTAATTGGCTTAGTTACGTATATATTCTCAAATTTATTAGACAAGGGTCTGAAAGATTTCGTAAATTTTCTGCGAATCATTGTTTGACTTTCCTTCTGTTAGAATGTCTACTTTGGTTACCAAGAGCTGAATTGGCAAGAGCAGCCGTCCAAAAATACCTAGAACAGACTCGTGCATAATTTCAATCATTCTATAAAAAGTCTTCAGGTAGAATATTTTGACCAATTCAAGTCTGCCACGATTGAATATCAAATTAGTATTTTAAGCAACGGATCAAGTAATAAAATAACATGTATCTGGATGCCTCAATTAATGAAACTACAACAGATATCTATCCCACCAGTCCAAAGCTTTGTGAAATACGGACAACCGAAGCAAGAGCTAAACGTATTTAATAATTTAAGGACAATACACCTGCAAATGGAAAGTAATACGCTGGAAATACAACCGTGTCCGGGCAAACAAAAAAGTTGATGAAAGTCTGGATCGAAATCGTCGTACGAAGTTATATATTTAGTTTATCAATTTTTTTCATAGCATGCTGTACGTAAAATGTCATCAGCACGATACTTCTCTGAAAGCAATTTTGTATTTGTATCGACAACAGCGTCATGAACGAGAATAATAATTCATAGCGGGATTAAAGTCGTCCAAGCTTGAAATAAAGGTAACAAGGGAGATCGCTTGTACACTAGAATGCAAGAAGAGGCGTAAATTTGTCGTCATTCGTTTCAAACTTGGATGTTGCACTGTCCAGGTTGAAAGATAATTAGCTGAAGATGGTAGAAAAAACTAGGCAGAATGTTCTCCTGAGGATATGAGTCGAGTAAGTCTTCCGTTTAGACAAGGGAAGTTGGAACAAAACTTCCGCTCAAATACGATGCTATAGAGCAACCGTTTTTATATAATTATCAAAGGTAGATTTTTAGAAAACTTTTTTGTTGTTGCAGTAGATACAAATTCGAGCATCGGTATCCACGTTTCTTGACATGTATTTACTCAATAACGTCAATATTATTTGGTTACATTCTGGTGAAAGTTATTGACAGAAGGGAATAGCAACGACTAACAGTACCGAGCGCAACCTGCTACTCGTTCGAGGTGGCTCCTTTTGCTGAGTTTTTAAGATACTCGAGAGACCAGCGAAAAACGATGCGAAATCATATACATCGCGTAAATAAACAAATTTTCTTTTAGAAAGACAAACTTTAGAAAAACTTTGTGGATCTTGTCTAAAATCTAATAGATAAACATTTAGAGTAAACCATTGAATAAGGCAAATATTTTCATTTGAAGCATGCACGTCTATACGAATAGGCGCAAAGTTGAAGTAGAAGACTAATGAATGGAAACTCTGAAGGTCTATGAAAGCGTGCTCTATTTTTAATAATACCTGACCAATAAATACGTAAAATGGGTCCCTGTCAACCATTTTCCTGGAAATGCACAAAAACAAAGAGAAATACCGGGAAATT
>JAAXOA010004185.1:0-10568 GCA_036561885.1 Salina celebensis
TTTCTCCGGTTACTTTGACATTTATTCGAAACTCTGGTTCGAACAGGTTCGAGTCTTTTTCTGCAAGCATAAGTTGTTAGTAGGACTTCGAAATGTTAAAATGACAACTTTTTTGATTTTTCACTTGTGACGATTTTACTGGTCAACAATTTCCAAATGTGACAGTGTCAAAACAAACTCCCGTTCTTCCTCTACAGGATGATACCAACGTTGTTTTTCCATGACAAATAGTTCGAAAGTTATTAATTTTTTTGACTCACCCTGTACACACTTTGTGAAAAGTTCATACATTTTTATTTCGCTTTCCGTATAAAGGATCAATATAGCTTGACAAAACAGCTTGGTAGATTTACCACAGCCTTCAAGAAATGAGATTAACATATTCTATTGATGTTGGGGATACATTTTTTAAGTTTCGGTCTCCCGCTAGAATGTTGATTTGATATTGCAAAAACTTGGTGAAAACGTGGTTCTTTCCACGGTGTTGTTATTATGTCGAGACAAGTCAAAAACTTAAGGAAGCCACACAAACCAAAAATTGAATCCATATAAAAAAACGAGTTAAATTGCGCAAATGCTTTTTTGATATTTCTTGTTGATCTCCGGACTCATTCTACTACCAGTATAAACGGGCGTATTGATCGTAACGTATTCTCCTGCGGACTTTGGGACGGCGGTGAGAACTCTAAATGTCCTTATATGCCTTAGTGCCACACCACACCCCCAACATTTAGAAATGTGAAAAATATAATCCGGGTCTATAAAATATAGCAATACTCGTTTATACAATCGAGTTTAAACACGCAGGAACTCAGTTCTGAGAGCTAAGCTAACGTTACAAAATACAAGTATCTGATATAACCTATCCACATTCAGAGTATCAAAATGTTGAATATTTACCAGAAAAGAGCAGTGATTATGTACAATTGGATTTACTCCTTTTTCGTATGCGAGTTCCCACTCGCATGGAACAGTGACTTCAGTGCGATAGAGTTTAAGCTCAAACGCTCAGCAGTTGTTGGGTATTATGTAAGCCTGTTCAAAGTTGGAGTTCTTGTGTTGGCTTGCGCGTATGACCTCTTGAGCTCATACCTACTGCAGAGGAAGGACTACACCATTGGCATCGCTTCTCTACATCTTATATGCCTCGTAATTCTGGTTAGTATGCTTGGAGTCATTGTGTGTGTAGTTAGAAACATTGAATGCATAACTGCCACAAATTTGTTAATTGAGGAACACACAAATGCGAGAAGATACGGTAGGCCGTAAATATTTAATACAGCGTTGTAATTAATGAGTTAGATACCAAACTGTTTTTTTTTTAATTTCTTTTAGGGCTCAATGGAAACGTAAGAGGAATGCGAATAATGGACTCTCTTGTCATCGTTTTTCCGTTAGCAGTCTTCATGGCCGGAGTAATTGTTTTTGTGACATCAATATTCTTTTGCTTTGACCCACTCTATCTCGTCTTGCAGGATGTATTTACAGCTGGGAGCAAACGAAGTTTGGTTTGTCTCGTCGTGCGCATTTTTTTCACTTTGGTCGTCTTCGAAGTTACACGTACAGCAACCTTTATTTTTGTGGTGTTTGTTGTAGATTTGGATATCGGAGTTCGTCTTATTGAATACATGCAAACAATTATTTCGGGCCGGTTGCATAATGTTAGGACTTGTCTTGTGAGAAGTGTTAGACTAAATCTTATCTATGGCATAATGTCTGTGCCTGTAAATATTATGTCCTCAACTGTATATTCTGGAGTATTTTGGATACTTGTTGTACTTGGTTGGCTAATTGTTAATGGATATGAATTGGTGCCCTCATACATGTACTGGATGATACTCTGTATGGGCCCGATCCTTTTTATCATTTCATTTGTAATATTGCTTGTCATTGCCACCGTCGCTAACATATCAACGTGTGTTATAAGCAAACTTCGTAATGCCGCGTCAATTCAGCTATCTTCGGCCAGAGTATTTTCTGATCGACGGGAGAAAAGAATTCAGATGAAAAAGTGTAATAGCTTGAAATCTTTAGCAATTCAGTACCTACCAGTTTTACAGCCTATGACTCGTGTTTTTGCCAGAAACTGGCTGCAAAATATGATGGATCGATTATTCGACGCAATCTTGTTGTTCTAAGCACTTACGGGTTTGACAGATGACTTTATATTTAAATTAGAGACATACTACGTAAGCATTTCTCCTCTGTAAACAACTAACTAGAAGCAAATGTAAGTTCCACAAATTGTATTAGCGCATTCAGAATCTAGACGCAGTCAACATATAAGAAATTTAGTACCGAAATGCCACAAACGGCAACAAGAGACACCAGACCGCATGCAAGACTTAGGTTCAAGTTGTCCAAATCCCGTACTCTTAAAAACTGGTAACATTTGTAATTAAAGGCGAGGCCCCATAGTAGCAACATGCAGTATGTAGTTCTTATCTTAATCAAGCCACCGGCTGTGTATGAGAACTTGGCTTAAATACGACTGTAGGTTATTGGTGAAATGTTGCAGTAGCTAACACATGTCATGTATATGGATATGAAATAGTAAAATCGTCGGCTAAACGTTGTAACTTTGAGGTATATGATTAGGCGGAGAATGCAACTATATAGTATTGCTGTACTGTAGAAGATTCCAGATAAGAAAAGTGGTATGAACTTTACTTGAGCTAATTCAAACGTCGTCTGGAGAAAGTTAAATATCTTTTACATTTTCACAGACTCACAATGAAGAAATCTGCTAGCCGCCTCTTTAATGATTCATTGTGGGTTTTATTGATGACGATGGTTTGTTCGAATATTTTAAATGTCAAGAATAAACTTTTATAAAGACCCGTTTCTCTCCACAAATCGATATGCTCTTGACATATGGAAATCAATAAATCCCTCAGCGGGGAGGATTTCACTACCGGGGCGATTAGTCTTTTATTTGACATTTAGGTAAAATTGAACAAATAAGTACCACCAGCATCAAAAGGCTGTTGTTTAATGTGAATTTAAACTGAAGACAAATATGTTAACCATCAGACCTGATTTTCTCAGTGTTTAAATGTCAAAACACGCTTTAAGATCAATGAATGACTGGAACGACTCACTGGACGATTCTACGGCTAGCGTTTAGGTAAAAGACACTAACTACATGGGCAACCTTAAAACATCTTGATGAACATTTGCGGCAGTATTTTCAAGCGTGGGTGTTAAATTCATGTAAATATGTAAACTATTTACAGAAACTTTAATTTCGCTTCAGGAAAGATATTTCTTTTAAAAGTCATTTAGGAAAATAAAATATCTTTCACATATTCCCATACAAAATGAAATTACTTTCAGGTTTTTCCCGTGATCGAGTTTTAAAATGACAAGTAAAAATTAATATCTAAAAATATTATTTACGTACTGATTTTTTACTTGGAGTATTGCTCTGTAAAAGGTGTGTTTGAACAAATTCCCAATTTCTTACATACGTAAAAAGGTGAGATAGATTTTTTCAAATGGTAAACGTGTGGTATGAAATTTAAATATCATTACGAAAAGTCATGCCCATATATTCAATCAATTCCACTACACTGGTACCTGGGGATATTTTTAAGAGTAGTCAGCTAAATGAAATTGGTTGGCACAGCATACCTTGAGTAATCCTGACGTACAGATGCGACGGCGTTTTCAATTTTCGCTAGAACTATAATTAAAAATTACCCCAGGAACTAGAGAATAGCTTGTCAGTCCTCTAAGTTTGAATTACCTCTCACCCAGCGATCATAAGATAGACTGATGCTGCTTTCGTAAAAAACAATTATTTACTTGAGTTATACACGTCAAAAACGATTTCACAAAACTATTGTATCTTATTCATTTCCCCCAGTTCATATTATCTATTGTTTTAATTGGTATGTAGTTGATGTATTATCGATTCTAGGTAGACATATGTTGGTATGTTTTCTGATTATCGATATACACAAGCTACCTGAAATTTTATATCGGCTTAATATCGAGCTTAAAACATAGTGGTGAATCCAAGCCAAATAGGACGGCAAAGGGACGTACGTAACGTAGATACTTAACAAACAAAAAATATTTTCCTAAAATTCAAGATATATTTTGAATAAATGAATTTAAATGGCAAACCACTCCTTGCAAAGAAAAATATGAATACCGCCGCCTCTTAAGCAAAGACACCTACGTAAGATACTACAGTTACAAGAATTTTAACATGATTGAGGTATTCACTCCATTATTGTAATAGTCATCTCTAAGGTATATATTATATTAGACATTTGAAAATTTGAGGCATCTCCTACGTAATGTATATTCCAAAAGAAAAAGAATATTTTACTTTTCTACTTGTAACAGTCGATCTTCAGGGAAAATACAATCTAAATGGGAAATAAATTTTAGTGAAGGAATACATGAACATTGCCATGATATTGGCAAAGTCATGGCCAGTGAACGTCAGAACTCTGAGCTAGCTGGTATAATAGTTTATGTGTTGAGCATCTGGCGTACACACTTTGTGAAAAGGTCAGACCTCATTTTTTTATTTTCCTTTCAGTACAAAGGATCAATATAGCTTTAAAAAACAGCTTGGCATATGAGTAAGTTCACCACTCCTTTCAAGAAATGATATTAATATATACATATTACTGATGTTGTTACACCCTTAATATGTTTCGGTCTGCCTGCTAAAAAGTTTATTTTAACTTGCAAAAACTTAGTTTAACCAACCTAGTAGTGATAGAACGACACCATTGATAACATAGAATCCACCACAAATTCTATTCTTTCTGCTGTGTAAAACAATTGAACTGAGTGAGACAATTCGAAAGCTGCAAGTAACCACATAATCCAAATTGTTTAATCCATATCAAAAACCGCATTTTAGTTGAACTTGAACTAAAATTTCATTTACGCGTGTGACATTACGGTTCAGTCTTTTACGTTCGAGACTAACGCTACTGGCTCTCAATTGCCGGGCATAGTTTTTAATTAAATAGCCGTCTTGACCTTGTAGCGGCGGTGAACTTACTAAAAATCTGAATTTCTTTTGGAGCCACTCCTGTTCACTTACAGTGGGTAATCTTTAAAATATAATTTGCCGTAAACAGGTGCCATTATATACACTGATGTTGACACACGCGATTACTCAGCATTGAGAGCCAGTCTAACGTTGCGCAATATACAAATCTCAATTGCACTATTGATATCTATAACATCAAAATGTTGAATAAGTACCAGAAGAGAGCCGTTGCCATGCAAAATTGGATTTACTCTTACCTGTTATGCGAGTTCCTACTCGTTTTAGGTTTTAATCAATAACTTTTAAAGTTGAAGTGAACTGCTGAATTTTGAAGTATGTATTAGATTGTAATGATCACAGTGAACTACAGTTATCCGGGAGCTGCAAATACTATTGACAACAAAACACACTTTCGGCATTCACCAAACATGTTTAAATAATTTATGGGTGACTGGTATGTTGACAATTCAACAGATAAATTGAAAACTCCTACAAACCGGACTTACAATTTTTTAGTGTTAGTTAACAAATTCCATTATGTGTTAAATACGCCCTATTCCATTTTTATCGACCAGAAGCGCCGGATGATTTCGGCCTAATAGATTTCTAGGTGTTTCTTTGCTAATAGTTTATGGTTAAAGATTAATATTTGTTACACAATCAAAGTATCGATTCGAATGAGGGAGGTTGATATAAATCCATAATTACTTACATATAGAGAGAGATTGAAACAAAAGACGCATAATTTTTTCTCAAACACAATATTGAACATTCTTCATGTTTTAAATGTCAAGTAAATGTTTGAGATTTACTAAGTGAATTCAACCATTAGCTATACAAATGTCATGGCCAGTGTTAAACTTCATGCCTCTATCCTGACTACCTAGTGGGATTTCAGCGAACAGATTTCAAGTCTCTATTAAAATATCCATGTGACTTACCCAAGAAACCTGAAACATACTTAGCATTTGGCTAAGTTTTCAACGCTTACAAAGCACCAAATCGACGTAGGGTTTGAGACAGGTAGTTATTGACCAGGACTTTCTCATTTTTGTAAACTATATTTCTTTATTTAAGTTTCTTACGCCAACCACGCCTACAATAAATTATTTTTTGGCGACGAGTTAACTTCGTAATGCAGCGTACCTGAAGTTTAACTTATCTACAACCTGGTAACTGTATAATTTGGAGGCCCACTAGTCTTCTTGTTGTTGATCTGCCACTGAAGCAATTAGATACCACTATTACAAACTTGGCAGACACTACAGGACTCAAAATGTTGAATAAGTACCAAAAGCGAGCAATTAGAACGCAAACATGGATTTTTTCATGTTTGTACGAGTTCCCACTTGTCTGGAACAATGACTTCAGTGCCCTTTCATTCCAACGAAAACGGTCTGCTTTACTAAGCTACACTGTAAGTCTTCTCAATATGGCGGTTCTTGCTATTGCCAGCCTGTATGACTTGCTGAGCTCGTACGTGCTTCAGAGGTCTGACTACAACATTGGTATCGCGTCCCTTCACCTCATCGGCCTAATATGTTTGGTTGGATTACTATCCGTCATTTTGTGCTTATTTAGTCGCATTGAATTCTTCACTGCGATAAATTTAGTAATCCAAGAACATTCTATTACCCAAAATAATGGTAAGGAGATACATTTATCCGTGATTTTTTTAAACATTTCACTGTGGGGAATGATATTAAATCCATACTGGAACTTCTTTGTATCGCTTCCAGTTCAATAAAACAGTGATAATATTTATTTTTGTGCAGGACTGGTTGGGATCAGTAATCGAATACGAGCAATTGATTTGTTAGTCCTCATTACGCCAGCAGCCTGCATCATTGTTGCTTTGACCGTGTACGTGTCTTCAATTTTGTTCTGCTTTGACCCACTTTTTCTAGTTCTTCAGGATGCGTTTCCGGACTACAACAAAGGAAGCTGGATTTTTCTTTTCATACGCTTGTATTTCACATCTGTGACAATTGAAATAGCGCGTACAATGGCGTTTTTGTTTATACTTGTTACACTTGCCTTCGATAGCTTTAAGCAGCTTATTGATAATATACACACCGTTTTAGCCAATCCTTCCCCAAATGTTGACAAATGTCTTACAAGTAGTTTTAGGTTAATTCTTATCTATCGCAAGATGGCAGTTCCCGCGGACATGGGAATATCGAGTTTGTACTCTGGTGTGTTTTGGATACTTGTAATAACAGGATGGATTGGTGTGAAGGGATACGAAGTTGTCCCAACATATATGTACTGGCTAATAGTCATTCTGATGCCATTTTTCACAATTTTCCTAATTCAATTCTCACTTTTTATATGCTCTGTGGCTGAAGTGTCAACAGAAATTGTAGCAAAGCTTCGTAATTTGGCGTCCATTCAGTATGCTGAAAGTAAGAGTTTCGCAGATCGAAGGGTTAAAAGAGTTCTGAGAAAAAAGAGCGTAACCTTGACAACAATGGCTGTTCGATATGTGCCCACCTCAGAACCCGTTACACGTTCCTTTGTAAAAAACTATGTGCAAAACATTGTGGATCGACTGTTTGATGCAATAATGTTGTTCTAATCCCAATATCGTTCGTGATAGGAAAATACATAGTGCAAATTTCTTAATTATTTGTCAAATTTTTTATTTTCGTAGGTAAGTGTGTTACAGATTTTCACATTCCAAGTAATTGATCTTTCTACGTTTTTCGTCATTGTAAAATCAATGTTTATCATTTATATAAGAATAATGGCTGGACAAAGTCAATGTCAGTGTTAAAGTCAAAGGCACTGCCCAGTCTGAGGTAGTTATCGACCAGAACTTTCGCTACTTTTCAGTGAAATGTATTTCTTAACAGAAGCTACTTGTGCCAAATACGCCTTCACTGTTGTACTGCCTGCTGAAATATTGAAATACTTTATGTCATGGATATTGTTCTACTGCCTGTATTACCTGACAATCAATAAGATTTCTCTTTCAATATGGTCAATTTTTGCCGAAAAAAAATATATTGAAACTTTTGAAATGGGAGTATTTTATGTACCTTAGCTTTAGTTCTATGTTAATTGCGCCTCATCGAATGTATTATTTTCACTATCGAATATATTTATGCCTATATAATAATAATTATACTTTATATGCCAAATACATCTCTCATAAAAGAAATATTAAAACAGTTATAAAATGTAGAAAAGGGTTTTCACTTTTATCCAAGAAAACCAGATTTGTAGTCTCCAGGATGATATGGTAGTTCAAAAAAATTGTCCTGCGGTCAAGTGGTGTTCCTTTAACGAGCGATACTATTATTTCTTCAATCAATACCCTTGAATCGGGGCAGATTGATGAATTTTTGGTGGCTGGTAGGAAAATACTAGTAAACTCATAGATTGAAATTGCTGGTGAAGCAGTAAAATTAAATGCTCAGCACCATTAATGGTGCATCGTTGACAACAATCGGCAGTTGGCTATAAAGTTTTGTAGGGAACTTTCGGTGGAAGATATGTATTGATTGGCGACGGCACCAAGTAGCTTTGATAGTGCTCAAATTATCTCCTAGTGTGTCCGTATATTACGTGAATATTAACGTTAAAACAGGTAAGAAGCGTGAAATCTTCGAAAATTAACGCAAGCACCTAAATGGATCAAGAGGAAGCAATTCACTTTGACCTTTAGTCAATGACCTTAGAGCGGATGCGGACAGATTTACTTTCAATGCGGGCTGCAGATCGTAGATTGTTATTTTTACTCCAGCTACAATTAAACGCGAGAAAGAAAGACTAAAAACAACCATACATGATTTTGACGTTGACCAATCATATGGGTTTATATCAATCAGTTACTCGTATCAACAATCTCTTTCTCTACAAAAATACAATCTTTCAAGTTTAACAAAGGCAACCTAGGTGTTGGATACGGCACGAGCTTGAGTTTGTATCGATCAGAATTGTTGGATGCTTTTAGACTAATAGATTTCACGTTTTTCTTCTAGTAGTAGTATATGTATAAAAAAGGTCAACATATTTTACATCGACAAAGTATCGATTCGAAAGGCACGAGTTGATATAACTATAATTTCTCACATACCTGGAGTGGGAAAGTATGTAAGGTAGATATAAACTAAATACGCGTATTCTCAATACCAAACTAGTGAAATTTCTTCAGTTTTTACATGTCAAATAAATTTTTAACGAATAAAAAATTTATAAAGCTATAAGCAGGACAAAGCAGCAGTCAGCATCCTCTCTTAGTTTTCCACCCCTATCTTCAAGTGAATATAAGAAGCATTAGGTAGCTATCGACCAGGACTTTCACTAATCATGAGCTTTCATATGTGATTCTTTACCTAAGTCGTTTATGCCACGTACACCTTTACCTAAGTTCCAAGTGAATAATTTTGCAGTGACTAAAGGAGATTACTGAAAACCTTAAAGTTCCTTAAGAATCTGAAATGTTGAATGGATACCAAAGAACAGCAGGATTTTTGGATTTTTACCGCAGAGTTAATTTTTAAGTGCGAGTAGCAAAGATATTTGGCATACAAAGTACCTGTAGCATACACGTTTGGCGTTGGCTATAAACAGTCTTCAGGTTACAATCACTGGCAGGTAGTTAGTAGTTACTGATTGAGAATTTAAAATGTTGAATATTTACCAAAAGCAAGCTGTTGAAGTCTTTATGAAAATGTATCCGTTTTTGTACGAGTCACCATTAGTTTGGAACGATGATTTTAGCCGCATATTAATAAACCGGAAACGTTCTACTATAGTTGGTTATCTTTTAAATCTTTTAAATGTATTAGTTCTTGCATTCGCTTGCATGTATGATCTTTTGAGCTCCCTAGTTTTACAGAGACACAACTACAGTATTGCAATTGTGTCTCTTCATCTCATGTGCCTACTCATCTTGTTCATAATACTAAGTGTTATTTTGTGCCTTTCAAAAAACATGGAGTGCATTACTGCAATAAGTTTATGTATTCAGTGGAATAGTCAAGGTAAGCAATGCACATGCTCTAACGAGAACTTCTTCTGAAACTACCACTTAACACTGACAATACAAAAGGTTTTGCATGTATAGTAGGATAATTCTACCCACTACTAAATAGTTTTTGGTTTTTTCCTAGAATCAAACACAAATCACAACCGAGTTACACCAATTGACTGCTTCATTTGGTCAGTAACAATAACAATTGCAGCTCCAGTGATTGGACTTATAGTCTTCATAACATCCCTCGTGTTCTGTTTTGATCCGCTCTTTCTTGTGCTGCAGGATCTGTTTCCGGAGTTCAGCAACGGGAGTTGGATCTGTCTCTTCATACGAATATATTTTACTTTTACTGCATTTGAAATTTCACGAACGGTAGGATTTTTGCTGTTTCTCTTTATGATTGGACCAGCAAATCGTGCATGCTACGCATTGCAATTAAGTAATCGGGACAGTTAACAAAACATCCACCGCTCAAGCAGATGCGTGTAAATTAAATGTGGACAACAGAATGGACAGAATAATGCGTGATGAAAGTTTGGAGTTACGATTACAGGAATGCAGACG
>JAAXOA010004186.1:0-10566 GCA_036561885.1 Salina celebensis
GATGCTGAAGCCAGTGACGAAAACGCAAGTAACCACTGCAAACCGTGTCCCTTGACAATGGTAAGACGTAAGAGGCAAACTGGATTCAGTCATTTTTATGCGAAAGGGTGAATTGTCCTTTCAAGCTGCAATGTACTTTGTATCTCAATAGCATCAATGTTCTAATGGAGCATGCGTCGAAGTCGAAGACATTTGTGACGGATATAATGACTGTGGTGACAACAGTGATGAAAGAGATGCTGATGGAAACTGCCCCAGTTGTCCAACAGAAGCAGTAAGTCTCTATTTTATGGAAATTTTGATTAAAACTAATCTCTGTGACTTTTACTAGTTCACTTGCCCTCAATCGGGTAGATGTATTGACCCTGGTTTAGTTTGTGATGGCCGCAATGACTGTGACAGTTGGGATGACGAAGCGGAGGAATTATGTCCATGTGCTACCGACGAGTTTAGGTGCGGCCAAGTCGCGAACCCTGGTCCCCCAGGACTCTGTATTCCTCCTGAATGGATTTGTGACGAAGACGGAATTTGGGATTGTCCAAGGGGCGAAGATGAAGCTAACTGTACCTTGCTTTCAAATAAAATGCTATAGAGGAAATGAAATAAAAAAATGACTAATTTTTCAGGCAAACAGTATTTTGTCCTTATTATCAATTGGGGTTCAAAATACACAAGGGGTTCGGAACATAGGAGCTCCATTTAATTATAACAGTGCACTTAAAAAAATAAGTTATCCTGACTATTTTTATCTGCTGACAAGTAAAATCCTACATGCATAAAGGTCTGGATTATCTAAAAGTCGTGAATAGTGTGATATGTCCTTGTTCGTTTTTGACAGATTTCATGAAGATTAGATTTGGCAAGTGATTAATTGGCAATTTAAGACGAATCAGAAAGTAATATTCGTTTAGCTTACTGTACCACAGTTGCAGACCTGGCAGTCCAGTTCATAAAATACCCGTTTCCGAAATGAGGTCAATCGTGTTTGTATGCGTAATTGCATGCGTTGGAATAGTTCTTGTTAACGGCGAATGCAAAGATGATTACGTAAGAATATAATTCAAAACAATACATTTGGAAATGGATTTTTAATGTCAATTGGTCTGTAACAGGTTGCATGCGCCAATAATGTGACTTGTATTCACGAAAGCTGGGTTTGTGACGGGGAAAACGATTGTGAAGACAGTTCAGATGAGCCTGACACATGCCCTTGTCCAAAAGGCGAGGTGAGTATAAAATATTACAGACAAATCCCGACTCGGAATTCGGAATAATTTTCAAGAATGTATTTGCTATTGTTTCAGTATAAATGTGTTAGTAGTGGAAAATGCATCGGCGCTTGGCAGCTATGTGATGGCTACAGTAGTTGTGAGGATAATAGTGACGAAATTGACCCTGTAACAGGAGAGTGTCCCAAATGTCCAGACGATTGGGTCAGTGCATTGATTCTTCCGTTTTAACAATTAGCTAATTGTAAAGAATATCGAGGAATATGGTTGTTTTTTAGTTCCATTGTGCAAACGGGAGATGTACAAGCTTTAACAATCTGTGTGACGGTAACTGTTAAAATACATGTTAAACCATTTCGGGTATAATAAGTTATGTAGGCAACTGACTTTTTCCAGGTACCAACGACTGCGGAGATCGGTCAGATGAACCCGAAACATGTCCTCGTTGCAGAGACGGCTATGTAAGAAAAATGAGTTGTGCTGTTTCTAGATTGAGTTTTTAATAGCGAATGATCTGTTTGAATGATAAAACTGACACATTTAGAAAATTTAAACCATTTTTTGCAGTGGGAGTGTGCCAATGGAAGATGTACCATGGATCAAAACGTTTGTGATAACCGTGACGATTGTGGGGATAACAGTGACGAGATTGATCCCCTAACTGGACGATGTCCAACGTGCCCCAGCACTACTGTAAATTGTATTTTTAATTAGTTTCAACGTGCGTAAGCACGATAATGCATCTTTTAAATTTTACTTGATTGCAGTTTCAATGCGCAAACGGTAAATGTATCAATAGATACTTTGCATGTGATGGTAAGTGCTGTCATTTATAAATTCATACATACATACATCATTGATACACACGTAAATGAATTTTTATCTTAAGGTGACAATGACTGCGGCGATATGAGTGACGAGCCTGCAAATCGCACGGAATGTCCGCCATGCCCACCTCTCCATGTATAAAATTAATATGAATGCATTTATCAAAAAATTACATAGTAGTACATTGTATATTGTGTATGGCATATGTACATCCTTCCCCTTAACTTCAACTTCAACATATTTTGTTTGTTTCCAAATTAAGTTTCAATGTCCTCATGGAAGATGCTTTTATAGCTATTTGGTTTGTAACGGTATTAACGATTGTGGGGACGCTGAGGCGAGTGACGAAAACGCAAGTAATCACTGCAAACCTTGTTCCCTACACAAGGTAAAATGTAATATTTTTTAGCCTGTCTATCAAACAAATGGCAACATGATTACTTAGAATCTCTTGAATCTCCATTAAGCATCAATGTTCAAATGGAGCATGTGTCGAAGTCGAAGACATTTGTGACGGATATAATGATTGTGGAGACAACAGTGATGAAAGAGATGCTGAAGGAAACTGCCCCACTTGCCCAACAGAAGCAGTAAGCTTTGCTTTGAGGACGATAAGCTTCCGTAATAAAGCAAATGAAATCAATTACTTTTACATCTTTACAACTTTTACTAGTTCACTTGCCCTCAATCGGGTAGATGTATTGACCCTGAATTAGTTTGCGATGGAAGTAACGACTGTGACAGTTGGGATGACGAAGCAGAAGACTTATGTCCATGTGCTACTGGCGAGTTTAGGTGCGGCCAAGTCGCGAACACCTGGTCCACCAGGACTCTGTATTCCTCCTGAATGGATTTGTGACGAAGACGGAATTTGGGATTGTCCAAGAGGCGAGGATGAAGCAAACTGTACCGTTATTTCAAATCCAAATATTTCAAAGAAATAAGGCAATTAGGAGATTAGAAACAAATAAATTATAGTGCTAATTCGACATTGTTACGTAATGAAATGGCAATATATGTATTATTCATTATTCACATGAAACCTACGTGTTTTTCAACAAGCCAAATCAGGTTACCGAAATATGCGTTTTCATTATCTGCATTGAGCCATTTTTATTCTTTTGCTATTCTATTTAAAATTCATTTTTTTCTCAAAATAAGAAAATTGCGATGATAATTATTGAGGTACTGAAACTTACCGCTTGACAGATCTCTTTGTGCGAAATCTGAATTTTGAAGTAACTCGTTTTGCGCGCATAATAATATCATCTATGTAGCGAGTACCAACTGCGGTTATCACAGCAGGATTAATTTCCGAAACGTTACCACTTTAAGAAAAAAATGAATATTAACTTCAGGTGTAATAAAATCCGCTACCATTAAAAATGAAGAGTGTATATAAGTAAATGACTAGCATATGAGTTTTGAAAGATGAGAAGTAATGACAGGAGTAATTCAGAACTCGCTAACTAGTGCAAACAAGACTTGTAATAATAACGTTTTCCTTTTCGCCACTCACAAATCACGATCGTGTGACAGACAGCAACCACTAATTGACAAGTTGACACATATTTTTGTGATCCACATAATAGTCGTGAGTTTTCCTCACATTTTGTAGGTCTTTTCACAGGAAGATATTTCGTTTTTCTTCAAAATCATCGTCAGAAGTAAAACAAACTAAGCTGACATTTGGAAACTAAAACAATGAATTTCGGGGAATAACCAGCGAGTTTTTGCATTATGAATCCCAATCCCAAGTATGCCAGAAGCCTAAGAATTATGCACTCATGCAGCAAAATACAGAAGCATCTGCCGCAAAGGCAATTAACATGTTTTGCATTCATTATAGTTTATATTTTTGGTTCCATATACGGCACTTGGTTTATGTCTTTTTGACCGAATGCAGCATCCAAAAACAGCATGGAACTTTTTCCTAATGGCTTTATTTTTTTGGTTCATGCTCATTCCAAAATATCGATTACGTTTTGGTAGAGCCAGCCAATGTAAACATGTAAGAGTCATTTTAAATTCACCAGCATCAAGTCCCTAAATTATGCACATTCGCGTTAATGGAATCATCTAAAAGTATTTTTCCCGCAGTCTGTAAAATTTAGGAAAACTTCCAAACCCTGCTACTGCGGCAGCATTACTAATAGGCTCAATCAGAATACAAATTACCTTCTGTCCATAATCATGTCTCTAAATAATTGCTCAAAAGGCTTAATTCAGTATTTGTATTTTGTTTAAAATAGGCAAGTCGTGTACGCGATTTAGCTGTACTACAAAATTTTACAGGGAACTTTTAGATGCTCTCTTTTGATAACGGTGATGATAACAGCTGCATAGCCGAAAATAAAAAAACATACATTTTTACTTTTTACGCTAAATCCTTGTGTATTCTAATAAACTACATGCTCCGCATATAAAAACTTTGTTTTATCTTTGTTTCTCACTTTTGCCGATGGCATAAAAACATTGAGCTAAGGAAATGTTCTTGTTAATTCACAAACTTCCTATGCCCTGTGCAACTTTACAAGATAATGTTATTATTGCATGGAGTAAGATATGATATCACTCACGGAAAACATATCCATGCACACCCATACTATCATTTTCTGCGAGTAAAACACAGTCGGCTATATTCGTCGTGTGAGGAGCATTGAAACATGGTCATCTTATTTTGTCTGATGACTCAAAGGAAGTAAGGTTTTCTGTGCAGGTCTGAAAGAAGAAGTATGTTTCTACATATAATGTGCACATGTGTCAAAGTTATATAAGAAAATTCCACATAAAATCGGGTGGATACCCGACACCCAACTGCTTGCACCTCTCTCTCTCCCAGTTTTTGTTTTCTCCTTATGGCCTTACCAACCAACTCCAAAGTGTAAACACATAAGACTTATACAAACCCTCCTGTCACATCCCAATAAAGTGTTATCGACTTTTTCAAGAACGCATTTTCATATGGCATGAAAAAAAAACTTGGGAGAAACCTATGCAATGTTCATACAAAAACCCATACGCTTCTATTTATTGTTACAATGTTGTAGCTGAGAATAAGAATCCTTTCATTCTCGTCGTAAAAAGGACAACTAGTTTTAGGCATGTAGCGTGCAAAATGCATAGCAAAGAGCAGTGTCTCTTTTGTTTTGCGTGAGGAGATATTTGCAACAGTATAAAAAAATATCACGACTGCTGACACGCGTCTCCTTCATAAGATAATCGACAAAGATTACATATGAGGTAAAGTGTAAGGCAGCTGGTGTTTGGGCAGAAGAATGAGACTCAAAACATTTTAAAGAGGTTTTGTCCCTACGTCAAATTTTTCCTCGAAACTGCCCAGTTTTTTGTGTGTAAACCCACAACAATGTGGCCGGAACTGTTTCAAGTAGTGTGTACCACAAATGATACACAAAGTGAAGGTAATTTTAATGGTTAAAGTGTAAGTGAGAACAAAGTGCAATAAAAATGCGGCATTAGTGAGAAAAACAAATGTGAAATCATCGCGGTATCTAAAAAACAGTTCACAATGAAAGTTTGCGCAAATGACATGAACTGTTTCTGGTTCTATTAGTGCAAAATAGTTACATATGACAGTATCACCAAAGCCGAATCATTACAAGAGAATTGATTGCATCAAAATGTGAAATTATCGTAAATTGCTAATGTGTGATGGTCTTTCACCATCACACACCGGTTCTTGGTTTTTGGGATCGGAATCTCCCTCAAATTTCAATTACAACTCACCGAAAAAGGCATCTCACAGCGGGTAATGAGGTTTTGGCTCTTTAAAGAAAAACGAAAATTATAGTAATCTTTTCTCATGACGCTTTAGCCAACTTTGTTTTATAGGAAAAGGATATGATTATGATATGAAAGGTTGAAATTACATGTAGCTAGAGCGGGACGTGCTGTACGGATAATAATTTTATTATGTAGCCTATGAAAATTTCGCGTCTGTAGTAAAATACCAGTTATTGATCTACCCAGTTAATATTGCAAGTGTAACAAACAATCAGGAAAATTACATATGATATTTAACAAGGTTTACGTTAGGCTATTTGCATGAAATGTGTAAATATAAAAATACAAAAGCGTGGCCGAATGATGATCCTATAGGTTGCGCAAAAAATCTTGATATAATTTTTTTTACGATCTACTTTAAACTAACTGTTTCCTCTGAGTACTTTCTTTGAATTTTAATTTTCCATTAGCATTATTAAAACTTAAGTAACTTAGCCTGCTGACCGGTATGCCATGCAAGAGTGGAGCTTCCTTGCAATTTTTTAACCATTGCATACTTTCAAGTCTCTAAAAATAGCTGAATATTCATTTGTTTAAAACTCAATAAAAATTTTCCCTACATTTAAGACTATAATGAAACCAGTATAAGGTCTACGCATATAAAAATATCTACCTGATTATCGTTGTTTTACACGTTGCACTAAAGCATTTTTCCACTATGATCATTATCATCTTTCTCATACATTTTTCTTCATATAGTTAGCACATTCTTCTTCTTTTGTGGTTTAAATATTGTGTTCAAAGACGAACGATAATAGTGTGAGTTTTAGTGCTCACACATTCAATAATATTAAACTGAGAGATTTCAATAGCAGAGGAATAACCGTTTTAAAATATGAACTGAACCGTGAGATCATCTTTTATACAGACTTTTCTTCTTCATCTTTGACGTGGGGAATAGGGCAAAACAGAATAAAAACAGTATACATTATCATCATCATCAAACAGTCATTGAACAAAGAGCGATCATCAATTGCAATGCAACTTGTATTCACTACTAAACAAAGATATGCAGTGTACTGACAACTCTTGACTTATCATCCGCCGTGTTATATGTGCCGTACAGTTGTCTTGTTCTGCGCCAAGGAGCTTCCCAGAAAAATGAACCACTAAAATGGAACGAAGATCACGAAATAAAAACTGCACTCTGTATACAAAAAAGAACGTAGTTTTTATCTCATTTACGCAAAAATCCGAGTTCCTTTTGTATGAATAATTTGCAGTTAAATTGAAATTTGTTGAAAAATACCCTTTGAAAGTCAGTCATAGACGGATTGGTATTCAAAAGAAGCGCATTTCCGTGTTTTGTGAAGATGGCCTATCTTATAAGAATTGGGATGTGTGTGTGTTCACTAGACATCACCTTCACCCCGGGAGTTATCACGGTGGAGCAAGCAGGGTAATGGTTCCACTGATAAATCCGATTCAAAAGGGATTCTTGTTTAGTGTGTTATGTCAATAATACAAAGATTACTATTCTGTTTATAACAATGCATCGTAAAAAAATAGAACTATAAACTGGGGGTAGACAAAACGGGGCTTTTCTTAAGAATAACAACATCGTTTTCGGGTTATGAGCTTGATGATCTGCAATGAACATCAAAAGGGTAGAGGATCTTTACCGTTTTTTAATTACGTTCCTGATCATAAAGAAATGGATTGTAGACTTGATACTGTGAGGGCACAGCCAGTTAAGGCTGACATTTAATTGTGCGTGCATGCATAATAATTTTGGCGTTCTCTTTCTTATTTTTATTTACAGAAAGTTAAACAACACGCAAACATCGTCCACAAACTTGTTAAAGTGCTTCAAGTGACCAAACATATTTCTGTCTGCAAAATTTTTGAGTTTTTTCTAAGAAAAAAAAGTTTGAACAGGAGTAAACAACCTTTCGCTTTCCAGTTTGTTTTTGTATTCAGAACGCGTAATCAATAAAGGACAAGCCACAAACTTCAAACTAGGTGAAATGAAAATCAAGTTGAGACAATCCTTTTAAGGAATCCCGACTGTCATCATCTTCATCCATATCCGGCTTACGAGTGAAATATTGAAAGTTACCAGTGCTCTCGACATTCACCGCCCACGCACATTTCACTCTGATGAGTAAACTAAAAATTCTTCATAAACTTTCATACAACAATGCGTATACATCTGTCACTACAACGCAAAATTGTAATAACAATATTTATAAAATTTGACAATTGAAAAACAATTCTGATTACAGTCTGACATCTTGAATATTATGAGTTTGGTGGACCATTGTAATCCGTCAAGTAGCCTGATGAACGCACATCAAAATAGTGACAACGAGTGCGCTTTGAAGACTTGATCAAGAATACATTTATTGTGCTATTGTTATAACTCAATTTTTGTTTTCGCATTTGGGATCATCGTTCCTCTTCAGTATAAGCAGTAATCATATCAGCCCTCATTAGTCATTGTTATCGTCATCATTATCATCGCCGTGGCCATTACTAATAATCGCAACTCTGTCATTTTGCGCGCTGCCAGAGGAAAGCAGCGACATCCCAGAAGCTAGCCGTCTACATAAAACTACCTCAGATTTCTTTTCCGTTAAGATATTCCGAATGAAACTGGATGGATTGAAATGTCAAGTGAAGAGAATTCGAAAAGTAATCCAAGGCAAAGACCTTTACCAGCCTCCACCAAACAATCAACGAAATCAGAAAAACTCGCAGTCAAGCTGCGAGGACTTGACCGGCTCGGCGGACACAGACTCTGAAAAAGACAAAGTGTACCAGTTGCACCAAGCCCTGTACAATCAGAAAAGAGACATTGATTTGAATAATAACGGAAATTGTGCAAATTTCAATAGCAATAGTAGTAATTTTTACGAGGATATTGAAAACTGGGACTTGACGGAGGGGGAAAGAGAGAAAATGATGGCAGGAATGCTTCCCCATTCATCTTCGTCTGGTTCTAGCCAGTATGGGCTTCAGGGGAATTCAAGTGCAGGTATTGTAGCTACTTTACATGGAGGGGGAAGTGGAGGTGGGAGTAGTGCGGGAGGGGGGAGTGCGGCGAACAGCAGTGTGGAAGATTCTGAACGACTATTTTTATCAGAGTCGGACGTGATTCATTTGCTTTTGGAGTTTATGTCAAGCCGGGGGCTGACATCGTCTCAAGTTGAACTTGAAAGGGAAACTAGTATTGTGAATGAGGTGATTGCGTCACCAGACCTGATATTTTTAAGGTCTTTAATTGTTGACGGAAGGTGGGATGATGTGACAGAGTTTCTTCAACCGTTAGAAGAAGCTTTTAGGACTTTCCCTGGGAAGAAAGTAAGAGCAACGATTTTGAAGCATAGATTCCTCGACATTTTGGCGTCTTATGCGGGACCTGGTGCACAAATGGGAGCGGGCGGGACGTTCACAATGGAGGATGGAAAGTCTGGGGTTGTAGAAGATCTTGTTAAGGTACTTATTCACAGATACATAAAATAAAAAATGTACATGTTTAATAGAATTTGTAGATTTTTGCGCAAAAGAAAGTTTGAAGATGTGGCGATTTTTATCTTGTGGTCTTAGACCATATTTGTATTTTAATGAGTACAATGTGATTTGCACGATTCTTGACGGGCGTAGGCATAATATGAAACAAATCATGCTAGGCGTATGTTAACGTAATTTGTGTACAAGAACAATTTACAAGGCGTGTGCCAAATGAATGAGCATCGAGATCATTTGAATGTTGGTTTTACCACTCATAAAAGATAAAAATCTTGTGGTTATTAAGTTATTTTCAATTTCAATATAAAAAACAACGTGAAAATGAATTGGATGTTTTTTTATTTATCAGATATTAAATGAATTGGAAGCTGTGGTCGAAACGAAAGAAGAATATTCATCGCTTTGTCTTCTGCTCACTTCGCCCTCGCGGCTTGCAGAACATCCTGAGTACAAAGATTGGAAATCAAGCACCGCGAGAATCGCGTGTTTCCATCATTTGAGACCGTTAGTTCAAAAGTTCATCCCTCCACCGTCAGCACCTCCAAAGAATACTCAAACGGCGACAAATGACCGTTTGGTACAGCTTTTAATTAAGGTACAAAAGTGAAAAATATATGAAGAGGATGATGATTTTTATAAAATGTAGAGGTGAAAAATGAAATGTTAATTTTTGCGTAGGGGCTGCTGTATGAAACGTGCGTGGACTTTTGTCAATCCAAAGCTATGACCAATGACAAAATGATTGGTGGGAGTGGAACAAGGTCGAGTGGGAGGTAGTTCGTTAACCCAGTTGGATTGCGCGCTTAGGTTCTCAAACTTGTTGAATGATAACCAACTGTCAGAGTCAGACTTGAGTTTGTTATCATGGCTAAGAAGCATTCCAGGACAGACATTTAGCTGTCCTTTTCAAAGAAGAAGCCTGCGGGTGGATATTGAACCACTGCCAAAGCCTCAAAAAACGTTGATGAATGTTAGCATAATGGATTCAGCGTCAGACCTGCTTTCAAGGTACTGATTGAATTAATCACTGACAATTTTAAAATGTTATAAATCATGAATTTAACTTATCACTGAACGGTTTCTGTTTGCAGGAGCATGGCCAGCACAAGTTTTCATTTGAGCAGCACAGAAGCCCAAGGGCCTGACCTGAAAACAATGACCACTTCAGTTGATAGACTGTTTGGTGATATGATGGTGGACTCCGTCTCCTCGCCAAAACTGGGACAGAAAATGC
>JAAXOA010004187.1:0-10564 GCA_036561885.1 Salina celebensis
CTTCATCTATGCAATCTACAACGAAAAGTTCAAGGTAGAATTTCGACGGCGGCTGAGGTGCGGGAATGACAAAACACGACCCATGTCAACCTCGTTGACAATTCAGCGGTTGGAGCGAACTCCGTCGAAATTCTATTGAAAGGATACAGAGGAAACAGCAAAAAGTTGGAGCTTTATTCCAAATTTTTATCTGGTTGTTTTTCCTTTCAATATCACTAGAAGGTAACTGGATTTTATACTGGAGCTCGTACATTCAAGAACAACACATTAAGAGTTTAGGCTAGAATTTCGACGTTGGCGGTGGGTTGGAACTGACAATACTCGACCCCCGTCATCCTCATTGATAATGCAGTGGTTGGAGAGAACTCAGTCAAAATTGTACAGAAATGGATATGTAGAGGAAATTGGGACGACGCGACGTTAGAACTATACTAATAACTCTCTCCGGTCATTACCACATTTTTATTTGGGAATCCATTGCAGAAGGCAGATGGGTTTTAACAAGGACACGGTATTGGTAAAACATGTACACGCATATAACATATTCCGAAATCTCATTGGGGCAACCGGAGAGTTTCAATAGATGTGTTTGTTTCGGTACTAGAATTAAGTCGTTCGTATTCGTATTTTACATCAATGAAAAGAAGCCGATGTGCAACTAGATTCGCGATTATCGAATTATTTAATATGCTAGTGATACGAGCACGATTGAATGCTATACATTTTCTCGTTTCAAGATAAGTAGGTTAAGATTATAACTCGTTATAATTGCATGATAATTATTGGTAAGAGAAAGTGTAAATTTAGTACTGGTAGTTGGAAACTAGACCTGGTACTAAAATTTAGCAGTTTGTAAACCTGAAATCATTCTGGTAACGGATTACCGAGGAAACATGGGTGAATTTCCTATATCATTTAAGTTTCTCCTCGTAGCTCAGAAAACAAGAAAAGAGAACGAAGCAATATTAGATGGGAACGACTTTTAAACGAGATGATAAACTCTGGAATGGCCGATACGATTTATTATCCCAGTATACTCGAAATATGACCTATAAATCATGCTAGTCAGATGACAGATTTGATATTCTGAAGGGAATTCAAGTCCTTTGCAGTAACACATTCGCCCATTCTTTGACTTGAAGCTAATACCTACTTTTTTTAACTAATACTCTTTTAAAACACCGGGACTTGTAAAACTTTTACTTACTCGGTGTGTACACAACCCAGGCGGTAATCCTGATCTAAAACTCATGAGCTTTTATTTAAAAACTACGTAAAGGCTGGTTGGTATTTGATAGGAGTGCATATCACGTAAGACTAGTATTTATGTAAACAAAATATGGAAACTGTGTGACACTTACATATGAACTGATAATTATTTATAGTTGTGTATAAGAGTAATACGGATGTTTGAACTTTCATGTATTGTATGGGTTTAAAAAAATATATACCTTCCCATTTATTCGTATGACTCGTGCGTGGAATTTAATTTTATGGAAGGAAACTTTATTGACTACAATTCAACAATAGTTTCTGATTTTTTGCTTTCGATTGCATTTTCTGAAAACTAGTTTCATCGTGACATTTCATATTACTCATTGGAAAAACACTGATTTAGCATTTAAGCAGCAGTAAGTTATATTTATATAATCACATCTTCTAGCAACCGTCCGTATATCTCTCACATAGTTCATCACACGAAGCTAAAATTTTCCATACTTACAAGTAGTGATCCCTTTTAGTCTCATCGATATTGACTTCTAATGTATGCAACTAGATGAAATCGAACCTGCTCATTACGATGGTGCCCTTCGTTTTCCCAAGTGGGCCTTCATTTTTTGAGATACAGAAGCATATATTCATATACGGTACCTAGGAATAAGGCTGGCTTCTAATTATGCTACGACTGCTATCATGTTTCAAAGCATTTTGAAGATGACAAATCGTTGACTTCACTCGACTGAAAAATTTGCACTAGCCAACACAAGTCAAGATGCATCACAGCTCATGCAAAATTAAAAATGTTTGGTATCGATATTTTCTCATGATAAGTACGAATGGTTCGATTCAGAATAAAAATGCTTGGTTCGAGCCAACAAATTATCTCGATAAATGAAATGAAAACAATATTCGAGTTGAATTTTTCGTGTGTGCATTATAAAAACGGAGTGGAGAATGCGCTTTAAAAAATAACTGGAAATACATGCATGGAATATTTGCCCTTTGGGAGAATATAAGGGCCCAGTAGCGAAAACGAAAAACTGGAAATACATGCATGGAATATTTGCCCTTTGGGAGAAAATAAGGGCCCAGTAGGGAAAACGAAGGGCCCACTTGGGAAAACAAAGGGCACCATCGTAAAGAGCAGGTTCGATTAAATCTAGTTTCATTCATTAGAAGTCAATATCGATGAGACTAAAAGGGGTCATTACTTGTTAGCATTATTAGTTATTATTCACCAAACATCTCTTGAACCAGTTTCCAAGATTTTTGCTCGACCATTGGGCCAATTACGGTTCAATATAACGCTTTCACCTGATCATTTTTTCTTCTTTCATTTTTCCATTGGACGCGAGTTTTTTAGTTTACAAACTTATAATATAGCTGGTAGCTTTTCTACACATTAACTTTTAGCCAAATTCCAGCTTCCATTGTAACTCAAGACAAAATTGACTTATCTGATGTCCAAAACTTCTTGAATATACACTAAACCCCGTTCTACATGCACATTTGATAAGCGTGAATTAAGCCCATATGAAACAAATTATAAATACTTTTAAACTGCATTGACTGTTCGTGTACATTTCTATCCAGAAACGCATTTTACGCTTTGAAGATTAGAAAGGCAAGATAGATTTCGTTTTAAGCCTACACAGTTTGCGTTAAATTAGCTCCTTACTGATGCGGAGGGACATTCACCCAACCATTAAAACCTGGATTTTAACGGATCTACTTTCCACTACGCTGGTAAGTGTTTTATGAAATATTAGTTTCCATTTAAAAAATGTACTTTCTGGGGTAAAATTAATTAGTTTTTTTTATTATTTTATGAAAACCACCAAAACCAGCTTCATGCACAAAAATATACAAATTTCATTGCTACGTAGTCCTTATAAATTTCTGAGCTGTTTAACACGACCAAGGTAGAATTCTGCAAATAGCACACAAACTGTCAGGAGTAAGACATCTAAAATTGTGATCAATTTTATCAAATGGGAATGAATTTCGAGACTACTAGCTAGGAATGATTCGTTTTGTGAATTTTACAGCATTTTAATATAACTCAATTTAATTGTCTCTTCATTTTGCGCTGTCATTGGCCTGAGCTCACATGAAAACCTTCTTAGTCACACAGTAAATAAATATTCGTAATGCATGAAAACTAATTTGCACGACAATTTAATAAACAATGCATCAAAACAAACGTTGTTGTCTCAAACGTCCCAGACTGCCAAAAGCAAGCATCGAAAATGCTCTTTCACTCCTGATAATTTGGTTTCACTAGCTGATGGAAAGCGTACCGTCTCGATTCAAATTTAAAACGATTGTCCTTCATTTACGGCCAATGGAGATCTTAAGACTTACCTAAACTGAGCTAAACTATATAAAATGACTTTACACTCTAGCAGCTCAATGGCCTGACACGGCTTAAATCTTGGGACCGACCCCCCTGTAACCAGTTTTGGGGCCAGGTCCCCCTGCATTGCAGGGTCTGGCAGTAGCGCAGGGTGGGCCCCGCAAATCTCTGCCAAACTCCAGCAAGTTCAATCACAAAACGGTGCTGGTAAAGGAAGAAACTAGAAAATAAACAAACTTTCAACGATTTAATTACGGCGCTTGGAAAGACAAGCATCCTGCATACTTACAAGATGTATTTGATACTGAAGAAGATTACCAAATTGTGTGACCTAAATTCAGATCAATTAAATAGCAAGTATGAGTTAAGAATTGAAGGAACAATTTGCTCAGGTTCCCCATATTAGTTAATATTTGCATCGGTATGAATGTATGCATTCCGGACAAAACTAGGAAATACATGATAGTTTTGTTAAAACAAAACAACCTTCAAATCGTGTGGGTTTGGCACACACTTGACCACATTTAACTGTTTGTCTGCGGCTTAATTAACCACATTTTAACGTCAAAGCGAGGTAGTTTTGGAGAAAGTTCTGTAATATATACTAGTAAACGAAATGCATCATATTTTACACGAAAGTACTCTAGAAGCTTCCAGACTGTGTCAATAAGCTCTGGAAGAATTATATTGGCGGAACGACATAAATTTGAGAGATGTTTAGGTGCTCAAACATGAGCTGTAGTTTCAGTCGCTTTCTGGTAAAATCAACAAGGAAATACGATGTTTAAATCTCAATGGCAACTACGAATCTTTACAAAAACAAGGAAACAAAGCTTCTGCGCCAGGTTCACTTGTCTGCTGCTTACTGACCTGTGCTGATACAATGCCTTAGTTTCAAGCCAATTGGTGCTACATTCACGGTATCCTCTTTATAACAACAAAATTCACCACGGAAAATTTTGCTGACTGAAGCTTCAACGCGATTTTCATGTGAGAGCAATTTTGCTATTAATGTGTCTTTGTAGTAGAGTTACTGTTAATAAAAAATATTCCTTTCTTATATTCATGCTAACTGGTGAAATTCAGACACCCATGAAGAACTGAAATCCGGAATTATTAGGCTTATTGCATAACACTAGTTTCGCCAGTTCCAAATGAACAATTCGTATTCAAGGAAACCTCACTTGATCAGTTCAGAGAAAGTAAAAATTAGTGTGATAGCTTGGTTGTTCAAAACCTTTCTTTTGTGTAAGACATATATTTTAATAGGCACATGTTATCTTATGGCTGTAAATCTTCTAACTGACAATAACGTGACTAATAAAATGAATAATAATGGCCAATGCAACCAACCTTTTTCTCATCTGTTGGTGAAAGTTAAACAGTGGTGAGCAAGACGCTCATCTCCGAGCAGATTATTTCAATCAGGGCTTCATTGGAACTCTTGATAGTACTTGGAATCGTGTTTGTAAGGGTTCACTACACACACTCAAGCGTATGATACTGTAAGCAACGAAAATTGTTGGCTTTTTCTACAATATGATTTTAGACATTATGCAATGCGGAGACCGTGACGAATTTCTTTTTCATCAATATGCATTTGGCCGATATCATCATAGAAGTCTTCACAAGTCTTCCATCAGTCAGGTACCAGCAGCTCTCCAACGATGGAACTTGCGGTGTTTCCATTGTGCATTTTGTCTTTGTATTCAGGTCGTGACTTTCAGGTTACACATGACTTTCTTACTTGGTTCCACGCCGTTTGAGAAAGGGAATTACCGATTGAATTTTAACATCTGCGATACCTATTGGTAGAAATCAAGCTAACTTACCATCTATGACATCAAGGTCATCAAAACAAACATCAGCATGACTGGTTCCAGCGATTTGTATGATAAGTGTAACACTAGCACTTCCTAGAGTTCGATTTCAGGTGAGTTTTAGCAGCGGCTAGAATATCTAGAATGTTGAACTAGTGTCTCCTATTAACAGATAAGAAATCCCAAAATTTGGATTCGCATGAATTGATATATATCGGTGAATTGACTGGCAAAAACAGTAAGGGAATCTCAATTTGTTAATAACATTGAGATTCCAATTCGCGAAATTTCAATCATTGTTATACCAACTCTGCTCTGTATCATTAAGGCCTTTCCTACTATCCTGTTACAACGGCATTGTGATCGGGATACATGATAGTCCAAGGAAAGTGAAGGATCCGCACAAACACTCGTTTTCCCCATTTTATTCAATTTCATCAAAAAAAAATTTGGTCAAATTGTTGTGGTAGGCGATATGAATATTATTTCCGAGGGTTCTAGTAAAACAGTTCAAACGCTACTGTTATAATGTTCAATTCTAAAACATTCGGTTTCCATCGATTAACTTCCCGAGTGCGTCAACAGCGTCCCCTTCAATTGGTTGGCCATGAGCAACTCTTGTGTGCATCCATTTTTGTATGCAGTCTACAGCGAAAAGTTCAAAACAGAGTTTCGACGCAGACATGTGTGGTGTGGAAATGGTCTGGACGCAAACGATTTGGAAATGAGAAAACAGGACCCATATCGTCCTCATATTCACTGCGGGAGCTGGATCGAACCCAGTCGAAAGTCTCTTAAGAGGGAAAAGGACATGGAAAAATTGTAAGTCTTTGTTACTCAATTTCTGCTGTTGGTTTCCCGTTTTATTTGGTGCATTGGCATTCAGAAAGCAACCGAAATATAAGAGGACGCACGTGATTTAACCTATCTCACGCTTAAAACGTGTCGTCAATTCCTCAAACTTCTGACGTAGGAAGAACTAAGAAATATTGTTGCGAAACATGGAATTTTCAATTTTCTTTTGTAAGAATAACTTATGAATGAAAGATACATTCTGTGATCAAAGTAAAAATTGTATTGTTGATAATAAAAGACAATATTGGGATCAATATGCGTGAGAATATGCTGTCCAAACAAATAGTTCAAACAAATGTAAGGGATTGTCGAATATGGAAATATGGAAGGAAACAGAAAACAAGTTCGCCTGTTCCAGAAAATTATGCTAAAATATTCATATAATGACAATATTTGTAACTCCTGTATTGAAACAAAATTCAATCTGTCATATTCAATGGAGAAAGTGTATTTTATTTGACAACTGAATAACATTAAAATATGCACACAAGGTGGGCCTGAACCTGCAGCAGCGCATGGCGTATCCTCGTGCGGATCTTTTCCCATTCAATGTGTAAACACAACGTCAGGGAATAATGGTATAATAGTAAGTTTTAATATTGAGTAGGGTAGATGACTCAGTAGGTTGTAGAAGGGCGTAAAAGCACAAATAACACGATTGCGAAATTGAAGTTAGCGTGTAAGTTAAGTAGTCATTGACTATGAGAAAAGTGAAGGCTTCCTCGTAATTGGATGTGCCGGAAGGACTTGGTAAAACAAAAGTGAAATAGAAAACAGAAAATACAACCAAATATGAATAAAAGATATTACAATTACAAAAATTGAAGGTCAGCCCCATGATAATCCCAATATTCTAATTTCCAAAAGCCCACAATAACCGCACAACACGGACGGCAGTATCGCTTTTAATTACAAAATTCTCTGGCCTTAGGCAGCTTATGGTTGTTTTGTTTTATGTTTTAATGCATCTAGATAGACCTCTTGTCTTGAATGGAGATATAACGAGAGATCAATAGTAGAGCTGTATAGTAATAGAGAAGTAACTTTGCAACCCCATACTTCAAGTAAAAACGTGTTCTTCTAATTGCAAAACAGGGAAGTGAGTATGAAATAAACATTGGAAAGAGCAGGAATGGTGCTGTGGTCAAGTGGCAGGCAATGTCAAGCCATTGCTCATATTCCATAATTGCAGTGTAGGTGATTTTATACAGTTCCAGCAGTTTCTGGAGGTTTGTTGTATGTATATTCTAGCATTTCTATAGAAATGCTCTTGCAATAAACTGCTTCAAGCCACGGGGTTACCACAAGGACATAATTGAAAAAAACACGTAGTCCAATTAGAATCAGATAGACAGGCGTGGTTGATCTACGATGTAATATGCAAAAATATGGAAGTTGAAATTTGAGCGTACAAAGTAGTTTGGCAATGACAAAAATACGATTTTAAGCAGTCTCATAACCGTCATCCGAACTCGGATCGCATCGTTTGAATCTTCTGCATTCTAAGTAAGTTAAATGGAAGTTATTTTGGAAGTCTGCTTTGGAATTTCGTCAACCTGAAAGATTTCGTAGAAAAGAAAGTTTTCTTATAATATTTTCAAGTCCTTGAACGTCTTTCTTGTCTGTCAGGGCAGTACAAAATGATGTTTTCATTAGACATTAATTTCTGCTCCAAAAGGTTTTTACCCTGGAGAAAAGTAAATGACAAATCGAAACTATTGCCAGAATTTTATGGATAGATTCTACCGGTAATTACAATAACAAAATACCAACGAGACGCGAGTTTCACAACTCCACAAAATTCCCAATTCGACTTGATGCAGTGAAAGTAGGACAAAATCTTCACGTACAAAACCATTTGAACGAATGGCACAGCAACGGTTGAAACTCAGAGATCGCTAGTAAAACAAGATTCCATCCACAAAAAAAAAAATCAAAAGGATAACACCGGAATACACGAAAATTAACTAGTCAGCCGAACTCATCATTGCTCCCAGTAATGGGGAATTCGGTCCAGAAGCCCTTTGGCCCGCCATAGGTACCTCTTGTTTGAATAAGCTTGTCTAAAAGCAATTTACTACGAAAAGTTCAAAGTTGAATTTTGACACCATATACGACGTGGGATTGACAAAACACGATCCATGTCAGGCTTGGATTGCATACAGCAGCTGGATTGGTCGCTTTCGAAATTATACTCAGCGAAATCGGGATAAACTAACGCCAAAGTGACAGTCTATGGTTCTCCTGTGAAATATAACGTATTTTTTATTTTCACCTTGTACAAGATCGCTTGGTTCGAAGACTTTATAGATATCTTCCTCCGTACATTAAATACCATCTTTGCAGTACTTGAAGCAGAATTAGGTATGCCAACTTGAATGCAAAAGATACTACGCAGTAAACCTGGTGCAATCGAGTAGAGTCGTATGAATTTGTTTCAATAAAAGTATTATGAAAAAAGCATTTCAACGTTTCAAAGGAATTTCAATAGATAACAAAATAGATTCAGCATTGTCTAGTATCAATTAATATGTAAAAAACCTATTATACACTTGTGCTATGTCTCGTTGGAGAAGAATTTATCTGAATTGAAAATACAACCCATATGATTGGAGAGGTTTACGGTAAAGTAATAAGGAATTGTACTGAAGTAAGCTAGTTCATTGTTGTTGTAGTTAAATTGTTGGAAGTTAAAGATGGGAAGAAACTGCGCAGTAAAATTACTTGGAAATTTTTAAGAAATCTAGTCTAATCAAGCCTCATTAATATGTTGAAATGGCATGGTATTTGTCAAATGTTCTTGCATGAATCTTCCATTTGAAATCTAAGATAATTACAAAAATTCGTTATTAATGTAACAAAGAACAAGATTATAAGATTGTTTACGAGAAAGCTTCGGTAGGAGTTTATACACAATACTGAATCTATTGGTTATTACATCCATTGGAATTTCAGATTGAAATCGAAAAAAAACTCAACATAATCTGAATCTGAAAACATTCAGAACTTCTTGGTTTTTATAGTAAAAAAAATTAACATAGAGATAATTCATATTAATGTAAATTTGCTACAAGATCAGAATTTACAATTGTGACTACATACAGCTGAAAAGATGATATTGAATGACATCTTTTTAAATACATCTCCGAGAAGAATATGGATTGAAGACAACTTTCTAAACTGAATTTCATCCAGTATATTTTACTCGTTAGACTACAGCTTTTAAGTAATCCAGTTCTGCTGTGGCTGTAAGCTAACTGCATGAAACTCTAGTTTTTGACTTGTGTTTGTCTTAAGATTTACTTTTCTAGAAAACTTTATGACAATAAACATTGGTAATATTATTTTTATAGATTCATTTCAAGACCAATGCCATATGGTTCCTTCAAGTATCCATTAGATGACAATACATTGTACCTGTTTCTCTTTTAAATTCACAAAAACCTGAACAAAACGCGATTTTTGCCGAGGTCAGGTCTCGGTCCAGTTTTTAGTGATCCTTTTCGTTAGATGGGTTGAGCCCATAGCCTCATATTAAGCTTTGGAAGCATGTTTTTACCAATCGCATCTAATCCCATTCGTGTAACATTAAAAGCCATTAATAATTCCCTATTTCTTAATATGCTTCAATAAATCCTAGTTTCGACACAAGAAAAAAATTTGCCACGTGCCGTTTTTTAAAAACGGATTCTCCTTAATGTCACTTTCATAGCGTTTGATAGGCGCTATTTTCTCGTATTAATAAGTAGAAACAACCTTCACCTTGACAATTAACGATCTCTAAACGGGGCATAGTTGCTAGAAGCCTGGAGTTCCAGGAGGACAGACAGTTTTTATTACAGGTGGTATGAAAGTCAACTTGACTTAAAAGATGGGAAGTTCTTCCTTTAATTACGTCCCGCCAGTTTCCTTTCCTAAAATAGACTAACTGGAATTGTGCTTGGGTGTTAAGATGTAGATTATTTGCAAAACATATTTTGCTAAAAAGTTATCAGACCGGAGTTTCTCCAGTTTTATCAATATGCAATTAATATCATAAGTATTAACGCATGCCGTAGTACTCAATGGAGTTACATGACGACGACTTAATTCCCAGACTGTGAACAAGGAAAGTAAATTTCCAAAAAGTGATCCCCAAATGGATTCTGTCGATTCGAAAATAAAATATCCATCTAGAGATCGACTAATACGAGACTACGTTTAAGTTGAATTTGTAATTAATTAGAATTCCAGTGCACTTTCAAGTCTAAACAGAAAAACATTAACATCAAGAGACTCAACACATTTCGAATATTCCTTATCACTCTCATAG
>JAAXOA010004188.1:0-10563 GCA_036561885.1 Salina celebensis
TCCACATATACCAGAGCTCCAGGAGGGTTTGATTCGGTTAAAGGTATGGGCAGTTGTATCCCTGACTGGTCGGCGAACCGAAAGTACTATGATGCCATAATGCCATGTGGAGCCAATGTTCAAGCAACTAGACATCAGCGTTACTCTCTGTCTCACAACGAGTACATCGTTTACAATCCTAAAGCCCGGGTGAAGATCCGATTTATAGTCCAATGCCAATAATACCTAAAGTGTAACTACTGTAACAGTGATTTTACAACAGCATTGTATTTTATGATGATCAATATTGTAGTATAATACAAAATAAAATCATGTTTTATAAATTATATCCGAAATCAGTCACGTCTGAAGTCTCCAAACATTGTGTGTAAAAGTTGCAAACAAAAACCAAATATGTCAGTCAATATCTTCGTGGCATGTCACTGGGAGGTTTCAGTGAAGAACGCATATACATATGTACATACAAATATACAAATAGTACATGTACAATATAGAGACTAGGGACGTTGGAGAGATGACTTGATTTTTTCTTTTCCAATTTCTGTTGTGTACTCTGTTTGTGGAAGTTATTAAAATCTTAATCAATTGTCTTAATGAATCAATTTTGTTCAATTAATTAGCGGGCGAAGGACATGATTTTTAAGCTGTCTAGTTTTGTATGATTCACTTGAATATTGCTTTCGTATGAAACTGATGATCTGTTCTACAAATCACATATCACATATCCCACCGCGTGAAGTCTCCAAAAATAACAACTTTTAACACCTTGATGCATATATAAGCACTTATGCCGCATGCGTAAAAGTTTCTGTTTTTCATTTAAACCATAGAGTTAATACATAAATACAAGCAATACAAGCTTCCGAATTAATAAAGCACATACCACGCATTTAATTTCGAATTAATGAGCCTGTTTTTTGGGGAAGGCATTCCAAGTGTGATAATTGAATTTAGTGGTAAAGCGCTATGAGAGTGTTGATGCGACAATCTTGACAAGCAAACAAATCTCCGTCGCCTACACATACTTTTTACGTAACATGAATCAAAAATGAAAGGTTTATAACTGTTTGATTATATACCGCACATACGCCACACAATGTTTATCTACTTTTTGCAGAACCCTCAAAATTTGAGATAGTTTGCATAAAACACGCAACTTCTTTGAAGTTTTAGTGGCATCAGAAAAAAGTCTTTATTTTTTCTGATAGCAATATTTTCTTTTTATTTTACAATTATCAACTAATTTACCGACTAATGAAAGTTTACACGAAGGTGAAAGTACTAACGAAGCACTCCAACTTCCACGACTTCCTTTGTGTCTAGCTAAAAAAATCTATCATATTTCAGATCTCACACAAATACATAAACGCAACAATGTCTTGTGTACATGATGAAAAATGTAAGAGGAAAGGTGCAAAGGGAACATGTGAGGTGAAAGTATAGCTTGTAACCCCGGGGCAAACGATAAAAATGTATGTTTTCCCGGCATCGACTATAATTGTGCTCACTCATCCGCTAAGCCGCTAACCAAAGAAACCCTCACAAGATCGTTTACTTACACATCACAAGAGTCGCTCAAGGAAACTCACATTCTTAATAAAAACTTCCAGCAGAGCTTATTCCAGAACCGATGGTAAAAAAATGCCTCGACTGTTATGTCATAAAAAACGTTTCAGATCTAGCCTGTAGTAGATTATTGCATCTTTGCCAGGAGAGCTTTGTAGTTTTGCACGGGATTGACATGTTAATATGTCTATAAGTGTTTGACGTTTGTGGCTTTTGCATTTTTCGTAATATGTTTAAAAACCAACTCCTACGCTCTGAATTTTTAATAGTTGGCAACCAGTTTAGTTGTAAAGTTTACCTCAACAATCAACGAGAGATTGGTTTTCTTTGAAGGTGCTACTGTTGAAGTTACGTTAAACTACCATAAGATCCCATCAACGAATATTATTATTTATTTAAAGGGAAAGATGACATATTTTGAGGTAAGCTAACTTAGACTTAGCTAACGGGGTATCTAGTCTTCTTAGGCTTTCAGTGTGGGAGCCGAAATCCCTTGCGACAAATTACGACTAACAAGATGATTTATCATATCTGTTAAAAAACAATAGTAGTTTCAAAATGGACTTTTTATGTCTACCAAAGCAAACAGAGCCGAATGAATATTTATTATGTACACATGGTGTGCATCAAGATTGTATAACGCTTAAAAATAATGCAATAAAGTTGGGAATGTTTACGTATACCTGGCATTGACTACTGGAAAATAGGAAAATAGAGTGGCATACACCAAGCCTTTCTGCTGCATATCTCCAGCAACTTTATCAGAGAAACTTTTTCCATTACCTAAAAACCCAATAAAAAGAGAAAGTGCATAAGGTATTTTTTTAATGAGGGCATTCTAACTTACCTGAGTGGTTCAGGGCTCTCGTCACCGAATGAATACGCATCTGGTTCGGATAGTAGAAAAAAGCTTGACAACCGCAGTTTTGCTAATTTACAGCTCACAAAGTGTCGAATCCCTGCATTGCATTCCGAGTTCCTGCATAATGTTTCAATTTATACGTTGGTATTTTTCGTATCAGGTAGGTAAGTCTCATCACAAGAGGACATTAATCTACATGTGACATGGTATTAGATTTCCCAGTATGGGAAATGTGCCTTTACAAAAGAAGCCGAAGAAACATTCACAATGCAATTTTAACCCATGCTGTTTACAGACTTATTGGAATTAATGTTTTGATCAAACAAAGGAATATGTACATATCATGCTATAATTAAACTAATTTCAGTAAAACATTTATTTGTAATGCCACCGACCACCCACTTTGCCATATATTATTTGCAAAATAGCTTCATATTATGTTCACCGATACCGAAAACATTGAAATTTCCCATCGAACCGATTTAAGCTGTAAGACATATTTGTATATCCGAGTGTAAAGGGGCCATCTTCAACTGGTTTTCCATTGGGCAGTACTTGAACTGGTCCACATATGTATATGATACACACTTTTTGAAAACTAAAATTAGTTTGCTACATGGGATGACTCCAGTGACCTGTTTGGAATTGCACCAACACTACCGTGTACGTAACAACAGACCCGGCAATCTAAAATCACGAAACAACAATTTCAAGTCATACTCCATTCAATGTTTAAGCGTGTAACTGAAAATCTTACCGCTGTCAAAAGAGGACGATGAAGTTCAAACAAAGTCGCTGGCCTAATTGTTGGAGGATGCATTGTGTAAATTGTGAACATCATAAAAATCTACAAGATGATCTACATTGATTACTGGCATCTTGCAATACTACTTGCTTACTATTTAAGTTTTCCTTCGTATCGATACCTTTGACTTGCAGTCTTCAGTTAAATGTTCCATTTGTAAATCTCGTAAAGATGCCAAACCCTTCTTAAATTCGCGTTGGAAACCCTCAGCGCTTATGCAGAGGAGTATATACAAAGCGATCATCGTAGCGTATGAAAAAACATGCGCTAAAGGTGGAATGAAGTTTCCTCTGAGCCCTTCCATTATGATGACAAATTGATTAGTGGTAATCATAGAGATAATCGAGAATGTTTCAAAACTAAGGAGTAATCCAAAAGTATTGGAAAATTGCACAGTAAGTTGTTCTATTTTGGAAAAATGAGTCAAAACTGTATCAATTCGTTCATGGATGAGATCAGTTCGCCATATGTACTTGTGGTTTTAGTGTCGATGCTGACAATTTCAGGCATAATACCAAACTGATTGCTTGCAATCTTGCGAGTAATCGAAAGATTCCCACAAAAGTGCCAAAAATGGTATAGAAAGGCATCACAAATAAGCACCAGCGTCTCTCAGATTCCAGCCAAGGAGGACTCGACAATTTATGGAAAGTCGAGCCACAACTTAGGATCAATTGATAAACAAACAGTAAGTACACTGCATCCTTCATGTAGCGAATTACATTAAGCGATGATTTCTTGTCTAGGTTTTGGCGAACTTCCCATATTGTAATGGTCATTAAATGATCCACAAGATCTCTATAAAAAGTAACAATTTTGTATCTATTCGAGAAAACTATGAAACTCGTAATTAAGTCTGTTAGTAGACAATTCATTGCAACAATTCTATCACAAAATAATTCAGTTGATGATCTATCGACATAATTGAAGAACTCTTTGGTATATGCACTGATCGGAAAAGAGCCAAACAACAAAAGTACAACGAACATGTCTTATGCATGTCGCTATAAAGCAAATACTTTTATAAGAGAACGAAACCTTCCCGTCTGGATTCGTTAAAAATATTGTAAATCCTATGTATTTGCAACATGAGATTGGAGCATTCAAAAGTGGGGCGAACTCAGAATCCATTTTTTATCACAAACTGAAAAGCACTTTTTAAGTACGTAGAGAGCTTGAAAATCTTAATCCCTTTTCGGCTTTAGTGCGTTGTGAAAGAGCCAGCTAAATTGATGGATACCAACCAAGACAACACCTACAAATCAAACAATTAGTTTTATGAACATACTCAGGCAAAACGGGTAGGGACTCATGTTCCTGGAAAAAAGTCTAATTAATCATAGACAGATATATTATGTCCTGACAAACCTGGTATGAGTCTACCAATTACAATGCCCTACGATATGGAGATTCCAGGCTTAAATGGTCTGCCAATATAAATATTAACAGTTATCCTAATATCCTCATCCCGTAATATGATTACTGCAGTTCATACAGGAAAGATTATGTGCAGTGATCTGACTGTTGAACTCGAACTATATTACACGTGAGCACGTAAACCTCCGGAATTAATGATATTTTATTTTATATTAAGAAATGTGAATTTGTGATTGATGGCTGAAGGAACAATTCTACGAAATAAAAATAATAAAAATAATTTCATTGAAAGACCATTCATTCATGAGTTTATCTTCATATTTGTCTTAAGTTTGCTGTAGTTTGGAAGTCTGCAACGATTTAGATACTCCAATTAACACCTTATTCTACTAACAGTATTACCATTAAACACAGTTTAAAAATGGAAACCGATCTAATGTTAAAAGCAAAGTTTTCAAATATTATCACAACACCGGAAGACATAAGCTTAGATGACTTTAAGCGGACTTTACCTGTTGTGATAAACGATATTAAAGAATTGTTTCGATACAAGTATGTAACTCACGCTGCGTTTACTCGTTTGGAGTCCGCGATTAATTACAATGTACCGTATATCACGGAATTAAGGTAATTTGAACGATGATAATTTCCAAATATCCAATCCAGTGTTTTATTATTTAAAATGTTCTATTTTGATTTGCAGAGGTTATATGGTTGCAAACACTTTCTCAGAAATCCATAAAGACAAGCTCACTTTCAAGCAGTTAGTAGACTGCTACATCCTCGGATGGTGCATGCAAATATTCCAAACAGCGATTTACTTCATGACGGATGACCATTTAGACAAGGATGTATCCAGATGGGGAAAGTCAACTTGGTGGCTAATTAACAAAGACGACCGTTTCGTTGTCAACGACTTGTTTCAAATGGTGCATTGCGTGTATTCAGTAATGAAGTATTACCTTGGGAATCATCCGCGTTATACCGAAATGCTAGAATTTATGCATGACTGTGTGTTTCACTATACCATCGGCCAGTACATGGATTGCCGCATGACATCTAAGGAAGATCCTAATTTCGATAGTTTCACTTTGGAAACCCGAACAGCAAAATGGGAACTTATAAATGGGAAATTTATTGCACTAATTCCACACAAAATGGCGATGTTACTTGCGAACATTCCAGGTGATGAGCCTATTTGGGGCATCATAGAAGAATTTGCTGGTCACGTTGCAGAATTGTGTACATTTGCTGATGACTATGCAGACAGTTTTAGCAGCGAATCTGACCACCCTGATGTTAAACAAGGAAAGTTGACGTTTATGATTCTCCGTGCTCGTGAATTGTGTAGCAATACCGAATGGGAAGAATTAAAGGAATGTTATGGAAGCGAAGATGAAAACAACGTAAGGAAAGTTTTGCAGATGTATAGAAAGTTAGGTCTTGATGAATGGGGAAAAACGCACACTAAAAAATTGGAAAAAAGGATATACAAAAACCTCGAGGAGAAAATGAGCCAAACACAATTTCCGATCAAGAGATCGCTATATTCTTACCGTCAGATGTTGTTCGGAAACGAGGGCGAGTTTTTATACTAATTATATCCGTAAGGTGCACTTACAGGTTTGGGAACTTTTCCATTAGATTGTATGTAGCGAATGATAAGTCAGAGCTGCAGCTAAAACCAAATTAAAACAGAAACTACTTTTCGCCAAGAAAAAATCGCAGACGTGACGTTAACTGCATATTTAATACATTTTACTTGCTCCCAACATACCAACTCTAGCGCATTAGTATGCCGTATGAAATCCTATATGCGTCTTTGGTAGAAGGACATTTTTATTTCCACTTTATTTGAAGCTACACCCACTTGAATTACAATACAATAGTTTATAGATTCCAAACCAGTAATGAAGCAAAACATAGAATAAAATACTAACAAAAACAATGAAAAAAACACTGACGGCTAAAAAGGGATTAAATTAACATCTTCTTCCAACAAATTTTTAAGAGGGCTACACACTCTTTTATTCTAGCAGGATACCTCTGTAAGAAACACAAGGGAAAAAAATAAAAAGGGGAAATTAGTACAAGATGAAGAATCAATCAGGATAATATTTTCGTTCATTTTCCATCCAAAATATATATTCTTTTCTCGATGCTGGAGATAAAAATTCATCTCGATCATCCTTCATTGATCCTCCTTTTCAGAAGAATAATGATAAGCGACGTCTATTGCTAATCGCAAAACAAATGAATATGTTAACGTATGTACAACAAAAAACTCCCTGTCATGTTTAACTAATTTTGTTTGTCCAGTCATGAATACATGAGTAGTAAAAAAATATAAATGATAATGAAAGGGAAACAACTTACTTGATGTACTTGCTCAAATCCTCTTCCGCATGGTTGAGCTCATGGAGCTTAGCCACTTCCAACAGGTACTTTGCGTTCTGGTCGTTAGCTAAAGTAATCAGCAAGTGATTGCAGTACTGGATCAATCCATCTAATCCATACTGATCAGCTCCATTCAGCAAGTCTGTCATATCCGCACTTTTCCAATTCTCGTGCAACTTGCCAGTGTAAATGTAATGGAGAATGATGTTCATTGCATCACTTCCAATCTCTGGGGTTTCCACAACTCCAGACGATTTTTCGGCCATGTCGGTTTCGAACATGGCTCGGAACATGGGGACACGTGCAGATAGGATTAGTTTGTGAGCTGTGATGATGACACCATCACGTGTTTTTATTTTAACGTCAGCATCCTTTGGATCTTTCAAAAGCTCGGCCATGTCATTCCATAAAACTTTGTCAACAGTTTTTGCAACTTGATCTTGGAGTAGGTCGACATCATGAGGACATTTGTTTACCATGCGAGTAAATGTGACGCGACAAGTGAGAGAATCATCGTCTCCTAAAATGTCGTCACGCAAAAGACCGCTGATGGTCAAGTCAAGTTCGTGATTTTGCACGTCAAATTCGTTGTGATAATGGGAATGGGTCAAGGGGTTATGTGCAACCCAGTCAACAACTGGTCCATCTGTCAATATAATTGTTAACATCTCACATTGCATGATATTGATTTGAGAAAAGGTGTGATATTATAATTTGAGGCTTTTTACCGTAAGTTTTCCACACTTCGCCTTGATTGTCCATAATTTCCAGGGTGTATTTTCCCTCCAAGCTTTTCGCTGTGGAAGGCACTTCCGTGGGCTTGAAATGAAAGAAAATTTCGCCCTCGTCATCTTCATCTTGCTCAAGGTAGAAAAAGTTGAAAGTGAATTTAACGGGTTTATCTCCATCCACAGTGTCCACGTACAGCGAGCTTGTCGCACGGTCCTTGCCTGAGCTTGAGCTAAAATATATAATCCAATTGTCCCTCACATTTGGGATAGTCCAAATAGTCTTCGTTTCTTTTTGATAAATCTGCGATGCCATTTTTTCGTATCAGTGCAAAATCAAATTATATGAAAATTTGAGCTAGAAGCTCTTGATCTGTTCTCTATAAAAATCAATCGAATACTCACCTTAGTCTTCACATTTTGAATTTCCTCCAACTCCTCTGGCGTAATTTCCACCTGACTACCTCTCCTTGGTATTGGCACAACTGGTATTTGAAGGCAATCCATTGTCGTTTCTCACACTCTCGCAAAAAAAAAATCTGGTTCAGGGCAACGAACTTCTTTTTGCAAAAGGGTAACTTGTCTTTCAATCAAGTTTGCGTGCACGACAGCATAAGCACCAATTAGCCCTTTTAGAGATTCTCATAGATTTGTTCTCTTCGTGCCAAAATTAGTCTGACTTTCCACGTCAAAAGATCCCGAAAAGTGTCCCTGGACAAGAAAGTATTGCTATGAAAACACCGCTCTCTAATCTTGTTTCCACTCAAGTCAAAGGTAACTTTGCGACTGACCAGTTACCTGAGGATTCTCTAACAACTGAGTATCGTATGCCTGACAACTTGCTTTTTTTTGCAAGAAAAAAAAATTGTTTTGCAAGTTGACAACCAGTACCAGTTGCTAAGGAATAACGAAGGAGAGTCACTTATCTGAATCGTGGTTGCATACGTGATCGCTTGTTAGTAGACTATAGACTATTCTAGAAAAGATGAAAAATCACTGCTTACCTGATATTAAAATGAACTCTTGCAAATTTTTTCGTTGTTTTTTTTCTCAGTTTCAATAATATATCCCTTTCAAGTTGCCTAAAAATTGTATATACTCAGGTATTCCTTAGTGATCGTAAAAGATGCATGCATTATTTATGACAATCCGAGGACAACCAGTGCCTACAATGCCTACCCAAAGACTGCCCGTATCGCAAAAAAATATTCAACAAAACTGGAAATCGTAGAAAAATTACAGTACATGTGTACGTCATGCGAATAAATATGTATGTATCAAGTTTTCATGTGCAACAGCATAACAATAATCTGACCATGCATGTCGTCATCACTGTCAAAATCTCTTAGATGCTCAGGTTTTTTTGCGACAAAACATAATTTTTCCTTTGTTTTTCCTTTTAACAATACGACAGGATTGCGTGCAAAGGGGAAGATGTTCCCAGGAAAGTCTATGCGCAAATGAACAGGTTATTGATAAAAAAAACAAACGTAAAGATTTCGCTGGAAGTTCTCTTTTATTCGTTTATTTTTTCTTCTCATCTCCGATCAGATTTTGGTCACAACAAAAACAATACAATTTAAAAAAATGGTATATACAAAAAAACGTAATAATCGCGAGGGACAAGGACGTAATAATAATTGAACGTGCTTTATTCTTACATTCTTTTCTTGGCTGTTGATTTTCTTTAAAACACGTACAAAATAATGCTAGTTGCATTGCCGCAAAAACACAGACATGATTTTTATTTTTTAAATGTAAATAAAAAAAGACTGTAATGATAATTTTAAGTGACTAAGATTGCTCATAGATTTCATTCTACGATTAATTATAATTAAATTATGGCATTGTTTTTTTTCTCATAGTGTGTACTGCGATATTTTTTTCTTATAATTTTTGGTCAGAGGCGGTCACAAACACGGAAAAACGGGAACGATACAAAATACATTAAAACAAGAATAGTGTTGCTCATTGTAGAAAGTTATTATATTTTTTCACAGCAAAAATATTGCGATTTTTTTTTTTCAACGAAAAAACATTGACTTGGAATGAAAAAATGGTCCTGATATTTTCTTGGTTGTATTAACATACATAAAATATAGTGCTTAAATACACAGATACCAGTATCGTGTAGCCTCAGCAGCTTAATAAAATAGATGGAAATGGAAGAGAAATGCATTGACAGAAAATTAAATAAGTGGAACGGATAAAAATGTCTGAAAACGCAGGTATAATACTTTGTTGTAATACAGACTCGGGGTAAAGCAGAATTATGAAGTTTTGACAGGAAGTAATAAAGAAAAAATATTCAGTCTGTCAGAAAAAGTGCAAAAAACAACAACTTATTTGAAAAAAATACTTTGTAACAGTGAAGCTTCCTTTACAAAAAAAACCGTAGCAAACACATTTTTATACAGTTTGACAGTATGCAGTATTACATACTCTTACAAATTATCCTTATCAAATTAATATGGCTAGATAAAAGGTGATTTTTTTATTCAGTGAAAGAATCATAAATGGGCGAGGATTTGCACTTCACTTGTAACATTTCCAGCCGACGATGAATTCCCATTTGAGCCACCCTGTTGGTCCCTTTCATTTGAGGAGGATGATGGGGATGTGGTGGTGACAATGGTATTGGAAGAATTATTACTAATTGTGTTATTATTCGTAACAGGTCCATTTGTAATGGCAGCGTACGTAGTTGTTGGTCTGGATAAGTGATGATGGTCAATGTGATAAGTATCCCACATGGTAGGATTGGATCCGTCACCTCCGGAGACTGTCACGATGACACTATCACGACCAATAACTTGACTGGAGTCTGT
>JAAXOA010004189.1:0-10562 GCA_036561885.1 Salina celebensis
AAGTGTCTGCTTGAAGACATGCGCATGTTTCAATGTTGCAAAAGTCCATATCTAAAGTGTTAGTTTGATGCATTAACCACCCTCAAGCTGTTTGTGAATTTTAAATTGTTAGAAATAAAATTGTTATAAATGTTAATTTTTGCATCCTAATCTCCATTTGGAAATTGTAATATTATTTGAAGTCATGGGAATGCCATTATAATTACCCTTTTGACTGCAGTGTGCAGGTTTTGCGATGCAGGGTCCACCTAATATATGCTTTTGAATTGAATCTGTTAAAACACTGGTTCTGGTATGGATTTGAAGGTACCCTTGAAGGGCCCACATGAGGGAAAGGGAAACTAGTTTATATTATGTGTGCAATTAGTGCCAATATGCAAGCTGCATACATTTATTATGTGTATATTTTTCTGCGAGGGTGTTATGAAAGAAGTCCTTTAAGGGCCCACTTGGGAAAACCAAGTGCACCATCGTGTTTCTCAGGCCCGATTACCCATATTCGCACCTGTTTCATTCCATTATCGGCGTGACCACATCCTAGGGTCCCTTATCAGTGACGAAACTAGACGAATTCAAACCAAAATCTATTCGACTGGAACGTTTTCGCTATATTCCTGACTACTACATGTTATTTGGGCTAAACCAATTTTAAACTGCTGCCAGCTTATGCAACGCGTAAAACTTGTAATCATTGTTGATCAAATTCTTTACATACTCAAATTCCAATTTAACTTCCACTCAGAATCGCAACTAAACATTTCATTTATAAATTAGAACAAAACGCGAAGCACGGTTAACGGTTTACAATGAGTAAATTTTAAACAGAAGTGTGTAATTGTTTAACTAAACGGTTGCACACGACTAGACGTTTAAAACATTACGTTACATTACGTTACATTACGTGGGAGCAAACGATGAAAATTTGGGAAAATGTGTAAAGTTGGGAAAAGCAACAAACAACCCTAAAAATTAATGGAATGCATGGTATTCAAGACGTCGATGTACTCAAAATGTAAATTATATATTCGTTTGCAGGTGTCCAAATTATGTGAATAGTGAATGTTAAGTAACTCGTGATGCATATATTTGAGGCTTAGTGCCGAACATTGGAAGTCCTCGACAGCTTAAAAGCTAAACATCGATTGTTTAATTCACTGCATGTCTTTCACATAAACCATTCTACGAATCGTCAAAATAGAATCTGCCTGACACACGATAGCAATGGTTGCAACATATGTTATTCAAATAACATAATATGTATCGTTTGTACAGGGTGAGTCAAAAAAATGTACCCCAAAAGAAAAATTAATATCTTTCGAACTAATTGTCATTGAAACACAAAGTTGGTATCATCCTGTAGAGGAAGAATGGGAGTTTTTTTTGACAATGTCACATTTGGAAATTGCTGACCAGTAAAATCGTCACAAGTGAAAAATCAAAAAAGTTGTCATTTTAACATTACGAACTCCTACTAACAACTTATTCTTGCAGAAAACGACTCGAGCCTGTTCGAACCAGAGTGTCGAATAAATGTCATAGTAACGTGAGAAAGCGTTATTGACGAATGGAATTTTGCTGAAAAACTCGAACAGCAACGCTTTCTTACCTTACTCCGACATTTATTCGACACTCTGGTTCGAACAGGTTCGAATCTTTTTCTGCAAGCACAGGTTGTTAGTAGGACTTCGTAATGTTAAAATGACAACTTTTTTGATTTTTCACTTGTGACGATTTTACTGGCCAGCAATTTCCAAATTTGACAGTGTCAAAAAAAACTCCCATTCTTCCTCTAGAGGATGATACCAACCTTGTTTTTCACTGACAAATAGTTCGAAAGTTATTAAGTTTTTGTTTGGGGTACATTTTTTTGACTCACCCGATACATATGTTGGCTGAATGATGTGAGAAAGTTTTGTGTCTCTTGAATCCTAATTATATCCCTTTGTGCGCTACATTCTAATTTTGTAGCAATGTTAAAATGCAACGGTGACAAAATAGTCATTTCTAATGCAAGGCGGCACACTATGTCGTCTTTGTCAATATCCATACAATGTTTTTCAACTTCCAGTTTTATCATTACAAAAGATATATAAGGCGCATACCGTTATGGGCATGTTACAATAAACCGCAAATCGAATATAGAAAAGTGTCGGTAGACTATTGCATTGAAATAGAAATCGACTCAATCGAAAAAGCGAGTAACATTTTTGTCGAAATTCGCGAAGCTTAATATTTAACTTTAATTGCCAATTAGTTAGTGAAGACTATCGAATTAGTCATTGTCATAGCTTGCAAAAACCATCAGCTCAAAAGGTCATTTAAAATGAATTATAGTTAACTTTAATTGAGCAATTAACTACCAAAATAGTTACCCGATTGCTCTGAAATTTATACGCCCCTATCGCATTGGCATATGGAATAATCGTACAAAATCGAAATCGGTCCAGTAGTTTCGGAGAAACAGAGCGTGACAGACAGACGGACGGACGGACAGACAGTTCCGCCATTCGCATAAAGTGTCTACCGACACTTAATAATGAATCACTTTCACCACTCAACCTAAAGTATGTTTGGAAAAACTGCCTATCATGCGTCAATTAAATAACGAGGTCTTTTCAACTCTCTTTGAAGCGTATTCTCAAAAGAATTGTAACTTTTCGAATAAATGCTCCAAAAAATATTGTGATTGTGTATGTAACAAAAAGTCTTTTAGCCATTTCGGAAATAAGCTTTAGCTAAATATCTCATTTGGTTCTTCCGGGAAGCTACGGTGAACGAACTGTGTCCATATCGTCTTTTCCAACTACAGTTAATGATTGCTGCCAATATCGTCATGCATAGAATTGATTCCGGGAGTAAATTTACATTACTTTGCACAGGTTATCATGAAAAGAGGAATTGATCAAGACGGTCGAAGTTTAGCATTAGCCATCTGTTTTTGTGAAATGATCGTAAACGTTGTACATCTTGGATCTTTTACTTTATTTTTGAATGACATAAGATAAATGGCGTAACCCCTTCAGGTGATTGGATAGGTTTTGGTTAATGGTGATTACAAGAATTGTTCCGGGAGAATATACGCAATTGAGTTTCGCTTCAACTTGGAGCATTTTAGATTAGGCAAACGTAGCATTCTAGTATTCAGCTTAAGCTTGGTTAATTTATTTGCTCATTACAGAAAGTGAATGGCTTTCTATGCAACGCTAGCAGCTTTCGATGTTTCTCATTATGCAAAGTATGTTAGAGCAGACATTCATGCGCCAATTTGGAGTTTAATTTACAATGTGTAATTACAGCAAATATGAAAACGACGACCCATCATGATAGAAAGAAACTTTGTCAGTAACTATTAACGAATATAATTTGGTGGGATGCATATCTACCAGAGCCACTGATATACACCGTACTGGAACTGAATTCCATACTCTTCCACAATTTCAAATGGAAACATTCATTAAAACGAGCACCTTGTAGCATTGACCAGCAAAGTGTTCCGGAATCTGATGATATTATTCATGACTTCTTATAATAACCATCACATATCTGCCTTCTCTTGGAACTGGAATATTAAACTAATTCCAATGAGAGTTTGAGTGAGGCGAAAAATAATTGTGTCTCGTCATCAGGGTCATATCATTGTTAATTAAGTGGTATACACAGAATTTCACTTGGATAAAAAGAACTTTAACTGGTGGTGAATTGGGAAACTGCCACAAAATTCGGAGGCTGTTGTACTTGGCAACGTGCACATAAAAAAAACTTACGCCTAACACTATCCTTCAAAACACCGAATCGTGTTGTATGCACATGAGTTAACTGTTCCAAAAACCGATCTTGGGACTTACATCCCACTATGAATTACAATAAGGTAACTACAGTAGAGTAGTAGACTAATATATTAGTTTTCTTTGTGTTGCTCAAAATGATTCCGTACCGATGCTTTCTCTAAATAGTTGCAGTGTTGCAGAACCTACTGCGTCTCGTCTCGGCAGTATTACTACATTGAACTTTGAAAAGCTCACGCTTTGCAAAAACTGTTCCCTGCGCTCCATGAAGTGTTTGGTGAGAGTAGGTAGTGCTGAATTCAGGAGTAAAAAAGATGCTGCTTAGAAAAACAAAATCTCAGTGTGCTTCCATCCCTGCTTCTATCCTGAACAGAAAACTGGTTCTCTACTCAACAAAGTCTATGTAACTAATTGTTGCACATCCAGTAGGTTTGGTTTTGGTTTATAGATTCAAACTTATACTTGAGAAAGCGGTCGGCAACCATAATTTACAGTGCATTTTACCATAAAGTGACGCAGTGTATAAATTCAAAGTAATAAGTATGTTATAAAGGAATGTCCCTCCAGTGTTGTAAAATATAGTGAAAATCTTGTTAATATCCGATTCATCAAAGTCAGATTGCTTGCTATTGCCACTCTATGCACTAACACGCATCGTTGGCTTATTGTTATTCCATAATACAGTTTAATTGTTCTTTTGGATTTGGATTAATACGGAAATGTTATCATGTGTACAGTGTAGTCCAGATTTTAATTGCTAATGGATTTCGCTACGCTTTGGTGATCAAGAGACTTTTCGTAAACTGTCACGGGGTGGGAACTTGCAATATCAACGTTCTGAGATGCTGGATAATCTTATGGATCGACCAGTTGAAATACATTCTTTGTAGCGATTGAAGAATATCGCAAAAGGAGCGTAACTAAATACTGAAATGAAATACCCATAGACCACAATAGCATTTAAAGTTCCAGGATCTTGTTTCAACTCCGAAGGTCAACGTGTTCTGGACAACAATGAATGTATCATTCGTCAACAGCTCGGTTGTACATTCCACAAGTAACGAGTTTGTAACTGACCTGAGCTCTCCCATGGACGTGCAGTGTGTCCATAAAACTATCAAACAAAATGGTACAAAACAAGGTGAGTTAAAACACGATTTTCGGGCACTGGAATTTCTGGTTAACTTCAAACTATGCAATTTCTTTCAGGAAACTATTCATGCGAACGGGTTTGGGATAATTTATTTTGTTGGCCAGAGACTCCTGCTGGAACAGCTATTTCAGAAGACTGTTCTGTCATATTTTCTACAGAATACCCGGCCTACGCACCTTTTCTACAAGGTGAGGTATACTAATTATTGAACTAAGTGCTTTGTCACCCTGAAGAACAGCACATTAATGACAACGATTTGGAGGAAAATAAAGTATATGTACAAAAGTACAGGTCGTTAACATTTATTACCCGCGAAAATAACAAAGGCTGCTCACAATAAGGAAACTCCTTTGTTCGAATAGAGAAGTTAAAAGGGCGGCCTAGAGTGATTTACTAGCGAGAAAAGCTATAATTAGTTTTCAGTCGGGACCTGTTTTTTAACTTCAAAACACGCACTACTTTACAAAATATGTTTCGTTAATAACTGGAATTTGCGTGTCTGTAATACTGTGAGACATCTAGATGCCTAGCAATTTTCAAGTTGTCATATTACCAGGAATTATTATTATCCTGTTTTCATTGCGTTTCCCACAGTCTGAAGTTTCCATTTCTACAAGTATTCCAGTATTTAGCAAGTAACTGCGACTTTTGGCCAACAAAGCTGATTTATAAATTTAATTTACTATCTAGGGAAAGCATACAGGACCTGCCTCGTCAATGGCACTTGGGCTGATGGATATCGCACAAACTACGAAGAATGTGCCATTTCTTACGAAGAATACGAAAGAAAATCTGTAAGGAAATTTCTGATACAATTTTACCAGAAACGTTCAAGTCTGAAATGCTATTTTTGGCACAACCTGTAGAAAAGCGAGCAACAACTTGTTTACACTGTGCAACACATCCTCTTCTTTGGATCTCTACTTTCAATTGTTACTTTGGCCCTGTCCCTTGGCATTTTTCGTTACTTCAGGTTTGTGATTTCTCTACTACTCTACCCATCAAACTTTCTCCTACGTTCTCATTATGTATGTATTCGGTTGAATTTTTGTGTTTGCAGATGTTTGCGTTGCGACCGAGTGGCTCTTCTGGTCCAGCTCATGCTTGCTCTGGTTCTTCGCTTTGTTGTTTTGCTCATCATTACAGAGCCATTTGTGCTTTCGCGAGCGAATAATTACAGCAGATGTTTACGATGCGACCGAGTTGCTCTTCTGGTCCAACTCATGCTTGCTCTGGTGCTTCGCTTTGTTGTTTTGCTCATCATTACAGAGCCATTTGTGCTTTCGCGAGCGAATAATTACCGTGATGTTGTAAGTTCGTCTTATATGTTACTAAAGTATTCGATAGGAAATTAAAATTCACTCGTGTAGAATGATATTATGAGGGTCTGTGAAGCTATCGTGTATGCTCCGGTTGTTGCATTGTTGATGTCATTTCCAGACCTTTGTTGCTTGTTATTCATTTCTTCCCTTGGGCAATAACGTTGCATTGAAACAAAACGTCACTTTGACATTCACGTCGACCCATGATACTATGACAAGACTGCATAACGCAATGTGATCTAGTATATCTTTACCATGTCATACAGAACTTTAACTCAAGTTCAGACGAATCGCTTTCTGAACATGTAAATTAAGGAAAATATGTATTGAATAATCTATTTAAACATTTATAAACGATGTTTCATGAACAATTTGAAAAGAAGTAAACATTTATTGGCAACGTTTCGACTCCTTGCTGTGAGTCATCCTCAGACCAACAATATATAAAAGTATGACAAACGGAAATATTATAAGACAAATTTTGTTGGGGCATAAAATATTTTCGTTGGAGATAGCATATTTGAATTTTAAAAAACTTCATGCTATGGACAGCGCGAATGCATAGAGTTTCGTTGGTTTTTTTCTGACCGCGTTTTCTCAGATTCCAACATTTAATTCCCTTCAGTCATGTCAGCCATGGACATAACTGGCTAGTAACCAGTGGCTAATACTGAAAGCTATAAATTTTTCCTGATGCCATTAAGGTTTTCTTGGTAGCATTCGTCAATACCGTTTCGTGTTTTTCCAATGTGTGTAAACAGCCTTACATTCTTCGTTTTTTTCGCACGTAATTTCGTAGACGGCAACGATTTCTTTGTCAATGTGTACATTGGAATTTTTCAGATTAGTTAGTATTGCTTTAAGTTTGCGTCCAGGAAAATGTGCTATTTCCACGTTTACGGAAGGACGGAGGAAATAATCTAATTTTAAACTGATTTGTTATTTTAACAGGATGTGTTGTGCAAGCTGGTAATCCTTTTGCACTTGTTTGCAACAGTTACGTCTGTGAGCTGGATGTTTGTCCAGGGAATGTACCTCAACAGCAAACTCACAAGCCACAGTTTTAATGAAAATACCCGCGAAAACTTTGGTTTATACCACTTCGTTGGATGGGGTACGTTGAAATCAACAAAAAAATGTGATGCTTGTTTACACATAAACTGTTTGTTGTTTTCCAGGACTTCCTGTCATTCTCACTCTGGTTTATCTTGGTACTATGTTGATTACCCGATCGGATATGAAAAAAAGAATGCTGGAAAGGGTACGCAGACATGCCGGAAATTTGGATATTGATGGGACCTATGGTGTTTGCTTTACTGGTATCATACAATAGTAATTTGTAACACTTAATTGGGTACTTTCACTGACAATATTTTACCAACTACCAATGGATGCTCTCAGGTAAACGGAATATTTCTAGTGCTCATATTAAAAATCTTGGTACAAAGAATTCGAAGAGTAAGCATTCATGGATGCCAATCCGCTCAAGTTTTGTAAGCAGCTTACCAGATATTTGTGTTCGCATAATACGAAAAACGAAATGTTTTATTTAAGGTCAACTTTTTCAGAGCTGCTGCAAAAGCGACATTGCTACTTTCACCCGTCTTGGGAGTTAACAATTTACTACTTCTCTACAATCCAGGAGGGGAATACGAGAAGTACTATGTAATTACTAACTCCCTGTTTGGATCTACTCAGGTAAAGTTCATGGGTCACAAGAGATTTTCAATATGAGAAAAATAAAACAGATGTTCTATCATTTTATGGCTTTCTTTTGCAGGGTTTCTTTGTATCATTGGTATTTTGTTTCTGCAACAAGGAAGTTCAGGAAGCTATTCGTCGATTATACCAGAGGAAATTAGTTACAATACAGTTACCAAGTACCTGGCTGAGCATTCCCCTTCGAACTCAACGTTTTCATCGGTCACGGGATAGTATAACAGCAGAAACTGTAATATAAGAAATACTAGGAAGAAAGAAGTCTTTGAATGGAAATATAAGATGCATACTTCAATTAGGCAACACTAGTGGTGTAAGTGTTTATTCGTGGATTTAAAGGTAATTTTCTAACATTAGAAACACTGTAACCGCAAGAGGACATTGGTATATGTAACAATGAATGAGGCGGATATATTAAAACATTAAGGAGTTTTAAAAAGGAACTTTGATTTCTATGGAAGTCATTCCCAGCCGACCCACGATGAGAATGATGTCACTTGCATAACTGTTGTCCAGATTTGAATGATTCTCGGGTGGAAGTCACTTCACAAAATTTTTAAACCACGCTTTTTCTTAGACAGGTTTATTCCTGTTACCGAGAAGTAACCGTCGACAAGTTATTCGCTGGGTCTTAGGCGAGTACCAAATCAGTCATTCAGTCAGTGAAAAAATCATTCGGGGGAATATGTGGCTGCCGTGTGTGAGTGTTTTTTTGTAAAGAATTCATTTTTAAAACTGCTAATTAAAAATATATTGGGCATAAAGTATAGCCCATTAACTGGCTGGTCAGGCGACCTGTTGTAGTTTCGTGACGCAGAATCTTTTTAAGTATACCTCGAGATGAACTTATTTTTTAAAAAATAATGGTTGGCTTCCATCCATAATTTCGTATTCCTAATTTCCAACACGAGTGCAAGTGTTGATTTCATATAAATACTTGCGATATGGCTAAAAACAGTTTTTTTAGTTGACATTTAGAGCTGTATATTCAAATATTCAATTTTTGTACTCTCTCCGTTCTCCATTCTTGTGCTCGTTGTTGGAAACCCAGGGAATGGACATATTCCCCTGTGAACACCAGCAGCCTGTTGCTCTAGCAAAATGCCAATGTATTTCTGGTATTCAGGATGGTCTATTGTTTCTCAAATTGTATTGTCAAGCTATCCATCGTTTGAAGTGGTGTTTGAGCTCAAAAGTAGCAAATTAAAAGACTTGGTTAGCTGTACGACAATCACAAACACAATTGCTGCATGAATTCTTAAAATAGAACCTGCTTAATCCTCTATCAGTCAAGGATACACACTAAATTTAGTGTGTTTAAACTAAATTTAGTGGGTCGGAAACCCACTAAATTTAGTGGGTTTCAACTAAATTTAGTTTGTTTTATACAAATCAACTTAATTTAGTGTGTTTCAACTAAATTTAGTGTGTTTATTAATTGAAAATCACCAAAACAACACTCTGGAAGTTTCGAAAATAGGTTCACGGGTCAAGAAATATCGATCACGGCTGGTTTAATTCTGAATATGTTAGATAGTTGCATGATAGATTTTTTCACCGCGGCAAAATTAAATCTGCCGCGGCAAACTGGAAATATGTAATTTAAAGTGTCTGAAACAAAGAAAAAGCCGTATCTTGCGACTCGAAGAGAGGAAAAATGTGAAAAAATGTTTGTTTGATAGAGAAAAAACCGCTGAATATTTAGTGATTTTAAAATTAAAAAAATAATCATATTGAGTGTTTTTAAACTAATTAAATAGTTCAACACACTAAATTTAGTGTGTTCACACAAAATTTAGTGCGCATAAACTAAATTTAGTGGGTATAAATCATTTAACATCCAAATGCTAACCAATATACTTAAGTATCGGAAGAATATTAACTCTGTAATCGTAAAACACATTGCACATTTATGTAATGTAATTTTAGGGTTAAACCCAGAAGTATGGACACAATTGGATTAAGTAGCGAAAGCAATCTCGAATTTACACTTTTAAAATTTGATTTCATTCAGATGCAGATTTCAGTTTTATGTTATGTTCGTTAATCGTTACCGGATTATTGAATTTGACTTAATTTTATTAGCGAACGTGAAAACGTGCAGTTATTCAACGAAGATGAAGAAATTATGCAAAGGCTTAGTAGCAAAAATGTTCACTCCGATGCGATCGAATGATTAAACGAATCCAATTTTTCCGTCATTATGCACTATTGTTAATTTAGCAGTTAATTTACATTTTGATAAAAAGTTACACACCCACAGCTTCCATTAACCTGCGGATTATATGTGCAAAATTTTAACTCTGTACTTCATATGGTTTCTGAGCTTTCGTACGATGGACAGACAGACGGACGACCAGAAAGCACAACTCTATTAAACAGGTCCGCTTACTACCTTTGCTACTTTCCACTGTCATACACTAATTTGTACTCAAAACCCCAAACACTTTATCCTAGTCGATGTCCGAAACGGACAGACGCCGGACCAAGCATCTCTTATAGATATCAACGTGAAATGTAGCTTTAATCTCAAAACTGTATTCCCACCAACTAAATTTAGTTGGAACACACTAAATTTAGTGG
>JAAXOA010004190.1:0-10562 GCA_036561885.1 Salina celebensis
GTTTTAATGGAAAGGAAAAGTACGATTATACATAGGACGAATTGTTGTATTTTACTATTGGAATATCTGTTTGATATCTTTTTCATAGGCAGTTGAGCGTAACTAACATGTAGATGTAGACATTATCATCTAGTTACCCGAGAATGGGTCAGGAGCAAGAAAATAGATGAAATATAACTCAGTAAAGCTTGTATATAAGAAAATTCCCCAGGCAATACACTCTCTCGCTCGCTTCACTTTTCCGCGTTACTTTCTCCCAATACGAAAGAAATTACGACAGGATGTGTATAGGCGTGAACGAATGTACAAAACTCACTCTCTGGTGGTAAAAAACTGCATCGGGCAAGAAATCACACCTTTGGAAGCACACAGCTAAACTTTGCCTTGATGTTCACCAGAACCACTTGACAACCCGGAATATTCTTATATACAAGTTTTGATGAGTTCCATTTTTGGCTTGAATAAACTAATAGCGTATTTAATAGAGTTTTTTTTAAAAAAATACGCAAAGCGTTGCTCAACGTTGTTCAGTTCTGTATCTTGGAATGATTTGTTCTTTGAATGAATGAGTGGAAAAGAATATGTTAAGAACAGTTTGTTATTGGTTTATGACACCAAAACGTAATACATCATGTTATATTTTTTTCCATTTACTAATCGCAATACCATTAGTTTGCAATGACTGATACGTATCATATTTTGCGTTAGCGTAAGATATTTGTTTTGCAATTTATAGATTTATAGACAATATTTGTCTATCGTTACACCTGTAGGAGACTTTCAACAGTCGTGGTTGCATTTATTATCTAGAAACTATAAAGCGACACTCCAATAAACATTATCTGAAGAGGACCAGGCCGCATTATCTACTCCAAAACAGTCAAAAAACTTAGTACTCAGCAGCTTTGAATATTGCACTAAACTTCAAAAAATTGACATCATTTTTATCGAAGTAAAAGTTGCTTTGGCATTAGAAAAGAAACTCGTTTTCAACTGTGCAAAACTAATATAAAAGCTGCACATAAAAGAAACCATTGAGGCAAAATGTGACAGTGGAATAAATAAAAAGAGCTATATATAGGACAAAAGAAACAACATTGTTAAGCGTAGTTGATTGCACCCAAATGACTCATGAACCACTACTACTGCACCTGTGATGGCAATCCTACTGAAAGCCACTGAATACACTTTTTTAAGTCTCTTAGGATTTTTATTTAATGTTCGAGCCATTTAGCAAACAAAAGCAAGCCAGTTGTCTGGATGATTATAAAAGATGATGAATGCTATTCATGTCGCTCTCATTTTGTTGGAGAAAGCTGAAAACGACAGCTTTTCATCTCACTCGAAAATTGGAAAAGTAGCTTATATCCTCCAGGTTCACCGTCAGATTTGAATACAACCAAGAGGTCGTCCACAAAGTACGTCACATTGATTCACAGGTGGGTTATTTGTAAACGACCCGATAAATGACAGTATGGGAGTAAGTTTCCATCAGACGAAGGGGCGAACCCTGGTCATCCTCGTGAACGCGCTGTCATCTGATGGAGACTTGTTCCTATGACCTCATTTTTCGGGCCGTTCACAAAAAAGAACACCTTTCAATTAACGTGACATACTTTATGCATTGTTCCAAGGAAAACCCCAATAGCAACAGGGACTCTTTTTTCTAGATTCTTTTAATCTTCCAGACGTATACAATTTTGGATTGGCTTGGTTTAGTTTCAAGGTTGGATAACCCTACTCTCTTAGTCTCATCAATTTGTCTCGTCAACAGCACCACACACACTCTGCTTGATACCGTCTTTTGTTTTGATTCTTTTCTGTTTTCACATTCTTTATCAAAGACAACTTCGTCAGTCTCTGAACCCCCAAAACAATTTTATTAATATTTTATTCGTTAACGCTTAAAAAAATTAAAAGCAAGGACAAAAGTTTGAATGGTCTATAGTGATTCACTCCTTGTGCTTGCTAGACTCTGTTCTGAGTCGAGGAGAGAGCACTACGGCACTGTCCACCCCAGTAGTTCCTTCACTGGACGCTATTTTGGAACAGCATCATTCACTCTATCATTCAGCCGGAGTTTACGCAAGAGGTAGAATATTATAAACAACAACTTTAAAAAAAGAAAACAAGTATTACCACTTTTTTTGTGCACATACAATTGTTTAACTTTTATGTCACAGTATTTGCAAAATTTATCATTAAATATTTCATTCGTTTGATTAGTATCTATATTTATAAATTTATCTATAGCATTTTCAGACTTTCTCCATATTTTCTTATCTTGATTCCATTCTTTTGTATGAATTTTCTCTGCTCTCAGTTTTCACTTCAAAAACGTATCCCTCGTCTTTCGCTCGCTCTCTCTCTCTATGTCGTCTTTCTATAGATCAATGTTTCCTTTTGTCTTTCTCTCTTTCTCGCTATCTCTTTCTCCTGTTCATATTTCTTGTAAACTGTCCTAGTTTTGATATAAAAAACACTTTTTTTATTTGTCTTTCACTGCTCAATACCTGTGAAATACACATTTCAAAAATAGTAGTAAGAGAACATTTCAATATACAAGCCGTCAGTGGATTAACCAATCCCACTTGAAACCAAACCTGTCCTGATGAAATGTTCAGTGGCAAATTAAAACTACTTTTCTTTGAAATTGATTTGTTTTCTTCACTTTACACCATCTTTTATTGGATGCTGGATCAATTGGATCAAGTTTTATATACGATGCGCTTGCAAAAGTCAAAATCTCTTTGTGTAATCAAATAGGCTGGCATTCACACTTTTTCGGATTTGATTAACATCTACACTTAATTGTTGTGCGTAACAAGAGACAATTTCTAGGCATTACAAGAGTAAAATGTTAGGACTCGCATAGAGCAGGGTTGTAAATTACAGTTTTGTGTAATAGGTGCATCCTCAAATAGTCGACTTTTATTATGCTCTTCTTCGAAATGTGTTTACTACCAACACTACAGGAAAAACCGTCGTAAAGTTGTGATTGGCAATGTCGCAAGTATCTATCTATAAGTCCGGACCTTCCATTGAACTTATCTTGGAATGTCCCTGTTTGTGGGGAAACTGAGGGGAGTGTCGAGCAAAATTTTCGTTGGGTTGTTGTTTGATGAGTATTTGCTTCCTGTGACACCTGCAACCTTTTTTGCATTGAAGTATGTATTCAAAACGGTAGTTATTTATATGTGTATGTAGCATGGAGTTAAACTCGGTTGTTGACTTAGTGTAAACCAGCTTGAGACTTAAATACAGTTGGATTAAGAACATCTTAGTAAACAAGATTGAACTCTAAACAGAAGTGTTTGTTTGCGAGCAAGCCTCAGAGCTCTATCATCGGAATGGCTTTGTGGGGCAACGAAATAACGTTTTTGCCCTTAAGAAAGAAAATTATACTAAACTAATAAGAAAATTTATGGCTCACTGTTGTACCATTTCTTTTTACGTTTAAGTGTCTGTCAATCAGATTTGTTATTGATGTGCTTTAAATACTTAACAGTTGCAACGCGGAAAACGCTCGTTAGTATATTTTGATATGATATGGAATTTAGATTGCTCGGTTACGTAGAACAATCTCTGTTTGGTTCTTATTTAGGTAGAACTATTGAGTTACAGCTTGATGCACTCTACCAATGTAATATATGTTTTAAAAAATATTCCATCAATTGATATCTTGTGAGGAAAAGAAAAGCCTGTACTTTTAATCCAAGATTTTGTATGTCCTTTGAAAAGGCAAAATGTATTTTTTTTATCTTGCATTGTTTGTCGCAATATTTCTGTCTAAAGTTCAGTAATAATTATTGTATGTCTGGCAACTCTGCCATTACTTTCACTAGTTGACGAAAAGAAACAAGATAGTGCACAAAAACGATGCGAAATGATGAGTTCAATATAAAAAGAAGGAAAAAACGAATAATTCTACTGATACATAGGTCATCCCACATCTTCCGCTGGGTTTGTGTCAGGTGGAGGTGTACCCAGAGTGTTGCATCTTCAAGAAAAATCGCTTGAGTTGCATGAGACATTCCCTTCCAAATCATCTTTCTCACCAAACTCACCTTCGCTTGTCGCAACAGGTGTGTCACATTCGCTTCCGCGGACCCATAAATCCTCATTCTCTCCTATGAGACACGGTAGGAAGCGTTTGAGGCGCAGCACTTCCGTGACTGATCTGACCCAGGTGACCAACACTACTACGTCAAGTGTTCCAAGTGTCCAGCACACCAAGTCCAGACATTCAATCCTCTTCTCTCAAAAGTCTCTTCAGTTTGACGATCCTATCGCTTCCAATCATGAAATCGAAAGAATCATAGCCAAAATACAACAGGATAACAAGATTTTAGCTGAATTAGATAAGAATGCTGGTGAGTCTCAATTCACACTTCTCTCTTATCTCAATTATCATCATCACCATATCGTTTTATACAACTTTTTTTTTTAATTTCATACTAGGATCGTCCAAGTATAGAACATTTTATATTAGTCAGATCCACCACTTCCCTATCCTTACTACTAGTTCTCACTTTTACTTCTCGTCATTTTTATAGCTCCCACAATTCTCTCCCTATCTTTTCCAGTTGTGATCGTTTAATTAGATAGTTCTTAGACATGGAGAACTCAAAGTGTACCTTAAATTTGGCCACACATGGAAATATCCTTTAACAACCAAATCACTTCACTACTTTTCTCAAGCGCTCTCATCATCAATGTTACTCACTCCACCCTCCCAGTTTTTTGTACTGTTACGCATAGCTTCTTTCCTCCAGTTACCGCTCACAGCGGTTAAATGTATCTAGTGTAATGCCCTCTCGTACCAGCCACTCTCAACAGATTCCAAACCCAATATTAGAGTCTTAAAATCATCCCTCTTTTAGTATGTAATAGTTTAAAACACACAAACTGCTCGAAATAAAAATCACCCTGCTTACATTTAGTATTTAATGTAGACTTTCTTTTGTGAACTTAATTTTTAGCTACTGTCCGTATTTCCCTGTCTCAAGATTAAATTTGTGTTTAGAGATATCGTGTCGATTTGTAGATTTCCCTTTGCCATATGCAAATTTCGTGTAGCAAGTCAATAGCAAAACCCTGCGATGCACGGTTAGAAAATAAATTGCTGAAACAACCGACTTGCAACAACTCACCGATACTTTAATTCATCTGTCCTGTCTGTCACTTAACTTGATTGACGCATAGCGTAGTAATCCAGTAAAAGCGGTGTACAATATACAAGCGTTCTTGGTGTTAGAAACAAAAATAAATCTTGTTTCTATTTTCTTCCCAAAAAAACTTCACTTCCTTCAGTGATTACACTAAACCTAAACAACTTCCGAGATAATTAGATATTTACCCGAGATGTTTAGGAATTGGTTTGAATTTTGTCCATTAAGAAGACATCCATGGTATAACAATGTTGCATTGGTACAAAATTAGTGGCCACCCATGCGCACCGGCTTGACTAGCTTTAACTCAGTTGTACTTTTTAAACGAGGTTATGAATTCTTTTTTTTAGAAATATCAAATAGAACGTAGTAAAAAATTAAATTCGTAAAACTGACCAGCCTGACTTAAACACGGGTCCGTACGCAGTATTTCCATCTTACGTGCACTTTGAAAGCACTCTGTGTAATATTTGTAGTTGATTAGTGAAAAAAAAAAAAAAAATTAAATCGACTTTTTCAAGAAACCATTAACAAAGTTTTCTTTTTGTTTTTTGGATTTTCGCCGTTTCATTTTTTATTCTTTCTCGCAGTTTATGGCTCTTGTCCAGATGGTTTTAGCACTCATCCGCCAGACCACAAGCCAGCAGCACGTAGGCGAACATTACCTAGAAACCCGTCGAAATATCATCATCGTCAGATACCCAAAATCAGAATCAATGACAATGATGAAGAAGAAAGTAAGAAAATCATACCATCACGAAAAGAAACAAGCGAAATCAAATTGAAACTGTTTTTTGCGGCCTTGCATTGATTGCATTACATGTATTGCAACATTTTTTATACAAAAAATCGAAATTTGCAAACTAACAAAACAATTACTTGAATTTTTTGCGCTGCTACATGTATTAAAGTAAGCAAGAGTTTACAGTATAATAACAACTTAAATAAAAGTATTTGCGTTTGATAAAACTCAGTCTGTATAAAATGCTTCCAAACGTTTACAACAATCCAAACTAGAGATAGCTATAAATCATCATAGCAAAGTGTGATGTTGGATTTAGATCAGTATTTGTTTTCTTTAAATGCCAGTTATTGTCAAACACAGGATAACTAAAAGACTTTACCCAAGGTATGGGTTGTTTAATTGAGTTTAGCCAGCCTATGGTAAAAATTTGTAATCGTGTTTTATCTTTTCCGCTTGTTTGTAAGTATTGAAAAGAAGGCTATGCAAATTAGTAGTTCCTGGAAATGGTTCATTGCATTAAATATGCTCCCACATGAGGAGGTAATTATAGTCGCCTCATGTGTCAAAGCTCATGAAGCTCCTGGGGTTCTGACGACATTCTCTGCCCTTTAACCTTTTACTGAGTCAATTTAATGAAATCCGGAGAAATGATCAAATTTAAACATCGTTTTAGAATATCTCTGCACTGCAAAAGCCATTCTATAGATAATTTTTGTATTGATCAAACGCGTCAATTCTGTCCGATTGAGTTGTATTATTTGTTTTAAAAACAAGTTGGGCGACGAGAGACAGTTCGTTAGAAGTTTTATTTATTTTTAGCTACTGTGATTTGTCATTGCTCTGTGGAAACCAAAATGCGTCCTTTAGTAAAGAACCCTGTTGGCACCTACGCTTCATCCATTTTAACTTAGTTTTTTCCACTGAAAGTGCAAACAACGTAAAACATGCCAATCAACTTGCATATATGTATATTTGCACTAATAGCAGATCTGCTGCAGCCAACCAATTTCATTCCATCACAGGAACAACGAATTAGAGTTGGTTGAGAGAGTTTTTGCATGGACGCAAAAATAAAATTTCCACACTACAAAGTGTTGTCCATATGTACAAATATACTTTCCCGATAACTTGAAGTGCTCCATGTACTAGTCTATCGAGGATTATACTTTATACTCTTTCCTCGCCTTAGGACAAACGCGAACGTTCACTTTCTACCTACGCACACACTATTATTCAACTTTTGAAAGCCAATTATTGTTTCTTAAACAACTGTCATCACTCTGACTGAGCAGAGTGGATTTATTTTGCCAGTGTTGAAGTAAATTAGTTGTTGCATTGTAAATTGCAATAGCATTGTTGCCAAGTCGCCACTGAATTTGCATTCTCCCTTTAATTAATCTGCTCATTGGAAAACGAATGCATATGACTAGGGATAGAGAGCAAACACAGCCATCAATATAGTACATAGGGCCAATAAAATTCAATTAAACCTATAAAGCTTTCAAATACGAAGCTGAATAGTTCATTCTCTGTTATAATGAATTGTTATGAACCAAAGTCATGGTATCTGATTCTCTCAAATAGAGTTTTGCACGACTTGACACTTAAAGACCACACCACAGAGGGAGGCCCATCGTCAGACCAAACACACGTCAATGAATACCATTACCGTAGCATTTTCCAATGATATGTCACAAGCCATGTATAAGCAAATGTAAAAAAAAGTTAGGTCATGATGGGCACCTACATTCGAATCATCGTCACACGCCCAAAACGTCATTTTAAACTGGACTTTGCATGGGATTTCCAATGATAGACGGCATTTATTAGAAAACTCGCCTGACGAAAGTTGATTGACATCGTCAATCCAAACATATGTCTTTGAGCAGTCCTACCCGAGCCCGTTCCAATGATATGCCACACGCCGTGTAAAAATTGACCAAAGTTGGACCCTGCTAGGCCCCTTCAAATCTGACGTAGGCACCAGAAAAACAATAGGGATCGAGGCATCGACCTGCTAAATTTTGTTGAAATCAGTCAAACCGTACGACCTGTAGAGCACCTACAGACAGGCTACAGACAGACAGAAACAATCAGCGATCTCATTACTTGCTGAACAAAGTTCAGCTTCGTAATAACGTCGTGTTCCAAGAAATCAGTACTAATAGCATGCTGAATGAATGCCAAGAAGTAACACCATTCCTCTAGCTTTTCCGTATTCACTAAATTCTGCTTTCATGCATGCTCGTATGATTTTATATTGAGATGGACCTAAACCAACTTGATTTAATTTGTAGGACCATTTTCATATGCCAGAGGAACTAATTACGGTTGTGGCAGTTTCCATCTCTTTCATCCTATACTTTATAAATAAATTTATTACCCAGGTACTTTCACTTTATGGTATGTTTTATAGTGACAGGATGGGTCGTAATTATGACGATAGGTATCTAGTGCACCATGGCGAAAGATGAGTTCCCACGTAACACCGCGTTTGGAATTTCATTGTCCAGAACCGCTTCCGATGTATAAAATATATCCGGGCGGTTATCATTTGAAAGGATTCTGTAACACTTCATTTAATTTGGAGGAAAATTCCTTGAATTAAATTCTCTTTGTTAGATGCACTAGGAATGACTGCCTACAATGAAGTGCTGATATCAAGCAGACTGAGGAATAGTTACTAATTGATGAAACACAATATTGTATTCAAAGATTTCTTCCAAGTATATTTTCAAGTTAATGGCAAACTAGCATTTTTACCCGTTTCTTTTCCGTAAATTTGTTATCAGCGTAATATATTTAATCATCCCTGTTGTGCTTTAACCTGAAAGACATCTTAGGGTTACAAAATGTAAAGCTATTGTCAGTAGTAAATTGAAAGCTCCAGTATCCAAATTTCAATGTGCTTCTTTGCAATGCTCAATATAAACTTACTTTAAACCGTATACTCTTGACTGCATTATAAACATGCAGTGAACTAACTCATTATAAATCCAGATGCAACTAAATGCAGCAGATTACTTTAATGCAACTAGAATTAGAGTTTACATCACGATAAACACATACCAGATTAATTACACAGGGATTATCTGCCAATCAACGTGTTTGAGAGAACGAACGTGATTGTTTTAAAATATTGAAATAATCGTTGCCTGCCATGCTCACAAGAAAAACTTAAGTTGTACATAGAATTTAGAAAATTTCCATGGGTTCGGTACGATGAATGAACGCAAAACGCAATCACCATAAAATGCTATCGTTCTCCTAAGTAGCTATCAAAGTGTTTACTGATTGATTACATTTATTGACGACAAAACAACGTACGTATTTATCTTTACATATTATGAAGAAGGGTTGGGATGGATTATTCTACCATCATTCAACAACGTATCTACTTTAATGTTTCAAAGTAACTTGAGTACCCAGCACTTACTAATGGCAGACTTGCACTTGCTCGTATCAGATTTCATATCTTGTCTTTGCATAATTTTATGGAATCCCGGAAGCCATCAACCCGATAGACAAGGTTTCATGTTGTAGTTTTGAATAAATCTTGATAAGATTAATAATACAACATCGTAAAATATTGATATACAAGAATCATATTCCGGGTCGATATGTTTGCAAAAATGGTTTGAAACGAGAAACTAAAAAGTAGAAATCCACTGACTCTTCTTCGATTTCTGTAGCTGTATCAACTTACCAGAATGTAGCCCCTTCTTTTCAGGGAATTGACATTTTTTTGTATCTATTTTTAAATCTTTAGGTTTAATTTTGAGAGCTTTCTTCATCGTAACTTATTGAGATTAGTAAAATATCACTGCTATCGATATTGCACGTGGGAAATGTTTATATATTTTTAGGTTTTTACATTTCGTACTTACGTTCCGGCTTTTTGTAATAATTCCAAAATTTACGTTTTCATAATAAATGTACAATCGTTTACTTTTTTTTACACTTCGCATCAGAGTAAAGTAGGCTTATAATTTGTTCCAGATGGTAATATGGGAGTTTTTAATGTCTAGGTAAAAAATTTTGTTGCATGTGGTATTCAATAATCATTAGTATTGAGTGTATTATGTACTGTGAGTTTAAACTCTTCTCTTTCTCTTTTATATGTGATTGATAGGAAAGCAAAGTTTAAGTGGTTTGTGTTGTTGCTGCTGTATTTTTTATGCAGATGCAATAAACTGGAACTAATCAAGGAAATGATTGTATGCAAGTTTCAGGGTGTACATCGCGGGATCTGTCTGGCATCTATGAATCAACTGGTATCTTACCTCAAGGGGCATCAGTTCAGACCCTTCAAGCGCTTGGAGGCGTACCACAGTTTCAACAGATAGCTACAGTCCTACCAACAAATTTCTTCCCTGTGATCAACGCTGGGCACCTGTTTACTTCTCAGGGACCAACAATTCAACAACAAGCCCAGCTTGCACACCAACAACAGCAGCAACTCCATCCTTCACTCCAAGGCCCCTCTGTTAACAACCCAACTGGCTTAGTTCATCAACAAATCGCCATTCCCACAATCATCACAACTGCTCATGTTGAAAATAAAAATGGTAAGCGTGATGATATGTAAACTGCTGGTGAAATGTGACCAGTCGGAATATTTTAATGTACACAAAGATTCACCCTTG
>JAAXOA010004191.1:0-10558 GCA_036561885.1 Salina celebensis
AGCAGGTTCAGCTATCATATTAGTTTTGTGTGTGTGTGTGTGTGTGTGTGTGTGTGTGTAAGTATCAACTATAGTGTGCACGAATTCCCTAAATTTCAATTATTTCAGTAATGTTTCCATTGCTTTGCTTATAAATTTTATCATGACCTGACTATGTCTTAAATACAGTATTGCTACAGGTTACATTATTGGCAGACAGACAGATTCGATTATTTTACATCAAGACTTCAATTTTGTCTATGGTAAAATCAAAATGAGTACACAGCCATAGATAGCTTCGACCAGCCATACACGGCCGGGGCTCAGCCATGAACAGCCCGGCCATAATCGGCTTTGTGCCAGCCATGGAAGGCTGGTTGGCGTGCACTGACTTAAGTACACTTGAAATACAGTAAATAATAATTGCATTGACTGCGAGCGCTTGGAGTCAGAGTAGCGTTGTCCGTGATATATTTAGGTTGTTTCAAAACACTAGACAAATACTTTTCCGAGAAATATGGAACGCATTTGTAATTAAAAAATTTAATCTGTAAACAAATTTTTTGTTTAAACTGGTTTAGCTCCATACAAACAATGCACGAGATTAAGTCATTAGTCAACGTTACCATTTTGGATTCAATTAGACTGTAAATCCCTGTCAAGGCATTTTTTTGTATGCGAATGGGTAAACAAAGTTCAGACTGAAACCTACTGACTTCTTGGTGTCTGTTGCGCATGGAGCATCCTTTCTTTGATGGAGTGTCAGCAGAAGCAACTTGCTGAGCTTGAGACAACCTTTTCCATATCTACTCAAAAAGAAAAATCTTGATCAAACCACAGTTTTGTCTAACATTTTGTCGTGTTTCCAGTACTAATACAATTTTCTCCATGGTAGATTTATTTTTTAAAGTTGTTGAGAATGCTTAGCTGTTTAAGAAGCAATCAAAACGACAGGTAAAGTGATTGATGTAGCTTATTCACAGACTACACCGGATTACACTAATTCAATATTATATTATTTTACAGGCTTGTTCGGGTGCGTTTAATATTTTTGGTTTTGGGTATGCCTGAGTAAAACTTCGTGTACATCGCCTAACCGTCATCAATCACCGCCCAAACTGTATATAATTTATGTTATTAAACGGTCTTTCATATTTCTTTGCAAATATTGGTTACCAACTGTTATAAAAAGTTTTGCTTGGATTAATATTTATATATTAGGTTTTTACAATAATAATTTTCTCAAGTCGGTTGCATCTTTGTATTTTGTTTGCAGGTCCTTGAGAAAATGCCGGCTTTGGTTGTAACGGCGAGGACCAACGCCAGGAAAAACTCAATGATAAAAAAGCCGTCGCTTCAGTTAATCCACTTTGGGGCGCTACTACATTTCCAATTTTATACAACAATTCTACCTGGTTGTATGAACTGAGCCCGAAATTTTAAAAATGAAAGCCCAGTTTCCAGGATAATGTGTGACAATCTGGTCGCAGAAGGTTACACAACTTTATTTGTAGTATCGTCATCTAAACACAGTTCTGTTGAAATTGGGTTAGTTATATTATCGTTGCGGCCAAACGAGAGAAATTCTGAAGTTTGTGAACCATAACATTAGCAGTGCTCGTTAAAAACAATTGTAATAATTAGCGAGCATTATATATTGCTGCAAATATAAAACAGCTCGAAACCCGGAGAATTTGGAGACAAAACTCGGCCATGGAGGGAGGTCGAAAGGTTAATAGAGTTTCTTACAATTCCAATCCATTGCAAAAATTTCAGAGTTTAAAAACTCCTCATTCTTTCCATGCTAAATTCAAATATTTTATTTCGTTGTTACAGAAAGATTTAGCAGAGGGGAGTCTCTCAGAAAACACAGCTAAGAGGTTGAAGTTTGACGAAGCCATATCTTCTTCCCCAGATTGTAAGTTACCTAGAATATCACAAGAGCTTAAATATTGCTAGTTTGGACCATTAATTATCTTGTTTTCGTAGTTGGCCCTGTATATAAAACATCCGGGATCATAAGCTCCGCGTTAGTAAGAAAATGGATTGGAGACCACTCTGAAGTCCACTACTGCTATACATCGCAGTTGGCGGAAATTTGTCAGTGTATCCGAGTAAAGGGTAAGTGAAAGTGAATCGGTGGCTTTACGAATAATTTTTTTTTTGAACAAAGTCATCTTTTTTTCTCTCAGTTTCAGGAATGGTAATAGCTCACTTTTCCTGTAGGGAGTTCAGAACGGGAAAACGCTTCAGTGTAGAAGTAATTTTGGAAAGCGATTACAGTTATGACATCTACGACGGTGAAATTATTCAGATGTCTAATGGCACTTTAGTTCATAAACATCCTCCTTATTTCTATCACTCTGAAGGTGGTTTGGATAGTTCTCTTCCTAACTTTACTCTGATGATTGGAGCTAAACACCTTAGCCATGACTTCATCCCAACCGAATCTTTACGGATAGTGATAAGTGAATTGGAAGAAAAACAAGCTGTTCTTTCTCAACTGCAGCTTTTAGCAGAATGCACGGAACTTCCGCTACAAAGATCGGATAAGCTAAACCAATTGCATGGAGCCATACCCGCAGAAGTGAAACCATGTCACATTGATAGGTGGCTAAACATTGGCGAATTTAGAGCGAGTGACTTCCAGAAAAACAAAATTTATGTTGCATTGAACGCTAAAGAAAATAACGTGAAGAAGATATCCAAACTGGTTCAAAGGAAAGCATTTTTTGTTGATGCTATAGAAGAAACTGACTTCGTACACTGGCAAGGTCAGGTACTAGTAACATGGGAGCTTGACTTCAGCCGTGCTGCAACGCACATGAAAACCCTGAGTGAAAGTGGAACAGTTAATGAAATTCAGTTTTTAAAATTTAATGATAGGAAACTCTTTCGTGTTATCCCAGAGTCTGAACTGTTGAAAGAAACATTTAAGTTGATTACGATACATGGTCCTCCAATGAGCGGGAAAACCACCTGTTTGAAGCGAATCGTCGATAAATGTGAGGATCCCGTCTGTTTTCTTACTGCGAAGGACTTGGTTGAAAGATTTGAATCCTTGGATTTGAATACGATCTCCGCTCAAGATCTTATTGTGGAGAAACTAGGAGTCAAACTCTCAAGTCCTGGAGATGAAAGCCCAAATTTGGTTATTATAGCGAAAGATGCCAATGCAATCGAAGCAAAACCACGGTTTTATCAAATTGTGAACTTCCTGGCGACTATATTACCAAATTCTCGCTTTATTCTGTCAACACAAAATCATCCGAGCGAAGAAATTTATCCACCACTTCCGCAGCCCTGTATGCACGCCAAATTATTACCTATATCTAGAACTGACATTATAAACTACATAGTCAAAGGATCTCCGATAACGCTTCAAAAGTGTCAAGCAGAAAAGATATTCTTTTACTACGAAAAGTGGTTAACCAAAATGCCACCACCGTGTTTGACTGTAGTTTTACGTGCACTCTGCAAACATGTTGATTATCCAAGGTCTTTGAACATGCAGTTAAAGATAACGATTTCACCTCAGGAAATATACGACAAATTGTTGTGGCTAAGTTTTGACTTGTTGGTCTGTAAACACCCGAAGTTGCTGGGAACCTACAGCCTCTACAAAATGTATCATATGACTTATGCCACTGATAAACTTGCTCCGGAGTTAAAGTGCCACACGAAACAACAATTATTACACGATATGAAACAATTCTATGAAACGTACCTGAAGGAGATTAGGTATCAAGGTTTTACGGAGTCTCCAGATTTTATGCAGTATCTCCTAGACTTATTCAGCTTTCGTGTTTTATCAGGAAGTGTTAACGGACATTCACAATTTGTTGATGAGTATCACTCTTTTTTCATTCGGCGATACGTCCAGTTAGAATCTCCGACTCACTTAAATGACATACTTGGTTACACACAGCTGGCTGTGTCGTTTCAATTTGACATTAAAAACTTCAACGTAGCTGATATAGTGTTGCTCAGTAGAAAGAAATCAAACATATGCAGGGTGCTGTATGAATCGTTCATTTTAGACAAAAATATTGCTATATTTAAAAGTTTCTGTGAAGACTGCGAAAACGCTCACTTCAACATTGCAAAACTCTTAGGCTTCCTACATTTAGAGAGACAAGAAAAGTTTACGGTTTCGGCTCTCCTATTAATTGCTGCTGCACACCTAGGATTCTACAAGCTCTTCCGACACTTGATTGAAAGCAACTATAAAGGATTAAGAATGGAACATATATCTATTCGCGAGCGACAAAGTTTCCGCAGTTTACTACACCTACTAATGTATTCGTCAAGTGACAACGACAAGACAACTGTGCAAAACAAAATATCGATTATAAATTTTGTATTGGATAACCACATTTTTGAAGTGAATACTCGTGACTACTTCGGAAACACACCTATCTTAGAACGAAACGTTAGTTTCGAACTGGTAAAACATTTCCTCTCGAAAGAAGCGAAATTGGAAGATACAAATTACACCAGACACAACATTTTTCATAAGAACTCTGACAATCCAGCTTTTATTGCTCGACTTATCCGTGATTTTCCAGAAATTTATCACCAGCATTTATTCAGATTGCGCTCAAAATCTGTACCCCCAAAACCAATGAAAGTCAGGATTAATCGTAATCTGCAGAAAGAAGTTAATATTGATGTTTCCGCAATAGAAATATTACTTGCTGAAATGGACAAAGGAAACGAAGGAAATCAAAGCTTACAAAAATTAGCGGCTTTTGTGTGCAAGACACTAAATACTCGAGACTTGCAACATGAGTTACAATCCGTAATTTTTACAAAAATCCTCAAAACGGACAAGTTAGCCTTCGTGTACACAAAACTCTGTCGCATCATTAATACTCGCATTGAAGGAGTTGCTCAGCATTTCAGTTTTTCCAAACAAAGTCACGAAACAATGTGTCAAAAGGAGTCTCCGTTTATTGTAGCCGTTCTAACTGGATTCACAAATATTGCATTACTCCTTAGTCACAATGTATCCAAAGAGTGGCTGAAACATTTAAACGATTATGAGCTGTCGTTATTTTTTCAAGCGTTGGGAAAATATTTTCCAAACAACCGGTTTGAAGAAGTTGCCCAAAAACTGGCTACAGAACGGTTATCCATCAACCCCTATCTGGTCCAAGAGTCCTTGGCATTAGGACGGCTTGATCTGTACCGAACTTGCACTGAAATTTTCAAATATGAAATACAAAGCAAAGCAATCCCGGTAAATATAGACTATGGACTATCAACAAATTCGCCAATTGTTGTGAACAGGGAACCAAGTTTGGAAGTCACATCCAGCAGCGGTAGTTCATCATTGTCAGAGATTCCAGACACACTTACATCACAACATCTGTTGACCTCAAACTCGCAATTCCCGGAACGGCAGTTGCAGGTACAAAAAACATTCTCGCCACTTCATTACGTGATGGAAAATTCTATGCATGAGTCAAGCGAAATTCTTGATCGAAAACAGGATCTAATAGATTACATTTTGAATAAATATTCTACTGAACCTGAAGTTAAAAATTGGCAAAATGCGCTGTTACTGGGGCGGGCCCACTATCAACTTGTAAGGTATATTATTGAAAACCGCGACGTGGAAATAAAAGCAATCCAGAATAGCGATAGACACAATATTCTGAATGTGTGTCTGCAAAACATAATTGATTATTCGGATTATCTGGGATTGGGATGGAGTGCATATGACATTAGCTTCTGCCAACACAGTCAGGTGATATACTTGGCCCGCAAAGTTGGGGTTAATGATCTGGCCAAGTACCAAATTAAATGTATAATGGAAAGAAGCCAGGAATTAGTCGATATTAAAATAAAGGATCTCAATGAGCTAGGATTCGATGTGCCAATAATTCAATCGTCACAAATATCCAATAATCCTGTAACATATGTTTGTGAGAGTTAATGTATCATATTTTTCAAATTATAGTTTTGAGTGTACATATTCTAAGGATATTTTGTAAAATCATGGTGCGATGATGGAAATACATATTAGCGGCGAAGCTAGCCAAGACATGTCAAAATAGGTAAACTTTGATCAGGGGTAGTGCCTAACTAAGAATCTGTGTGAATGGTGCCTTTGTTAAAGCTTTAGGTTAAAAAACTGAATCTCCTTTTATATGTTAACTTAAAAGTTACGTAACAAAACATTACTTACGTAGAAATTGTAATATGGATTTTGAAATGACAAGAAAAAAATATAATCAAATATATTTTAGAAAAGAAGAACCTACGTGAAGCCTGCCGAAACCTGAAACATGTGAACACAAATTTCATGCATACAAAGTAACGAGATTGTATATGAATTTTCTTTTCGAATAAAAGATGTACGTATTTTCAAATTCATATTATAAAACAAAGAAATGGTGTTAAAATTTGAGTTGTTTCTCTTAATACAGTCTGCATTCAGGAAGCATATTAACTTCACAGGAAAGTTTCCTCAACATGCTGACTGACAATGAATTTCTTAAGATTTATGGTCACCATACATCGTACTAATCATATCTGTTCTTCAGAAGAAAAAGTTTACTAATATTTAGCCTACTTTAAATTGTTTACCAAACATTTACTTGAGATTCTCGGGCCTGGAAAAACTGGAATTGTACTTCATGGATTTGGAATAATCCGGTTTTGGAAATTTTGATTAAATTCTTACTGTGTAGTGGATTTCAAGAGGAAGAGAATCAGGGACCAGAAGAGAAGACACAAGCCATTGAAGGCAACCTGCAGCCCGCAATCGGAATAACCAGTTTGAAATGTACAAAACATCCCTGAACTAATCCAATCTATTTTGCATTTTTAATGAATTTCAATCGTTGAAATTATTACAGATCTGATGTGTTTGTGCTTAGTAAGCAAATGTGTTGGGGATGGTTGTACTTCAGAGTTTCTCTTTTACGATGTTATCATGAAAACGTTAATGGAAGTAAACCTCTCTAATTTTCACAAGGTCAGCGGCATATAACTTTCCAAAAACTCTGAGCAGATTCTGAGAATGAAAAAATGTTTATAATGGATTGTAGACTCCGGAAGACATGGAAGCTGCATGGACCGGTCTTGGAAGGTCGATAAAGGAGCAAAGTCCCCGTTTGCCATAGTAACTTAAAACGGTTTTTGGCATGTGTTCCTACTTTAAGTTTTAAAACCGCTGTAAATTTCATTCTTGTGTAATTAATGTTCGTACTGAAAACAGGTCCGTAAACTTGTCATTCTTGTATCATATTTTTACTCTTATACATTTTCTGTAAGCATTGTCTATTCAAAATATACATTCATCAAGGTTGGAGGACAAGGCATTTTTTGTTTGTGACAATTAACTCTATTTGAATTAGGACTAGGAGGTCATTACCTTCAGGCCATTTCTTATAATATTACAGAACCCATTGTCTTAGTCAAATTATGATGTGTTATTTTCTTGTCCTTTTCCCATGCTATGGGCGAATTTGCTAACTGAAATTAATGATTACTTAAATATTTAAAGCGAAAAAAATCGCCAAAGTGTGGTCGCATAGTAAATATTTCATCGACAAGTCAAATGTGAGGAAATTCATTTTCATCAACCTGCACTGTTTTGTCCTTTACCGACAAGAGTGGTGTGAGTCCACTTTCTCTCCTGGAGAAAGTATCTAGAATATGGAGTGTGTGGTATGGGGCTCACAAAGCTGAGGTTGTAATTCCGACAAGCCCGGGAATAGAGATGTAATAGAAATATCGCAACAAGTTTTAGTTTTATCATGCGCATATCATTGAAATTATAGATGTCTGCCTGTCCCAAACTCGGTAGTTTTAGAAAAGATTTGGGCCAATTACACATTAAGCGAGTAAATGATCCAGTAAGTCATTGAACATTGTAATTCAGATTTTTTTTCTTTAAAAGTGATGTAAGCAGAAAAAAGATGTTTTTGAATGTTTTGCTTGGAATATTTTATAGATAGGTTGGGTATAGCTTTCTTTACGCCTTTTCTATGATGTTTTGCTGCTGGAAACCCGAACGGACGCCAAGGTAAACACACACATGATTCTGTTACAAGGTATTTTCTTTTACCTACATAACTGAATTTTCTTTGTTAGCTCCTTCTGGTACTCCAGAAATTAAAATATCCAAGCTCTCTCTTTGCCTGAGGTATAATTACGCAAATGACTTTTTTACCATTAAACTCAAGTTTTACCATCAATTAGCCATTTCAATATTGTAATTTTAGCTCCTGGAAAAAATCCTAGATTTTGTTGTTCTCGATACTGGTCCAGATTTAAACAACCAGATTTCGAGGAATGTTCGTTCCGCTGCTTGTGTTAGTCATTTCTGGCGTGAAATTATCATTGCCATTGTGTGTTTCATCAGCCAGTTCTTCTGTAATGCGTTGTGCACTTTCCAACCAAAGCCCTAAAAAGTTTATGTCTCCCTTGCACCTTCAACAGTTCGAAACTCGGCTTCTCAACCAGTTTCTTCGGTACTACAACTATTAAAGAAATAGAGTCTTTGTCGATGTTACTGAAAATGTTTGCATTCGATTACCTGCACTCGCTTCAGATACAAACAGAGAATTCATAATATTCCGACTCTATTTATGAGCAGGATGGATAATCTAGATTAGATATTTATGATTCACAGAGTAAATCTATCATGATCTCGGAATAAGTAATGACTGTTTAATCATTAACGTGACTTGTTTGGGGATACGATCCAAGAATGTAATTCAACTCAACTCTGATTCTGTGACGTTAACAGTTCAAAATGAACTCATGATTCAGCTCAAAAGAAAATTCCTCCTAAAGAAGTTCATACAATAAACAAGCATGGTATTGCTAAGAGATTGAAATATTTCTTCTCAGCAGTTCCAAATATTACCATCAAGGTAAAAAAACTGATATTCCCGAATTCCCCCTAAAATATATAAATACTGAAATTAATCTGTTCTAAATATGAAGTTTAAAAAATTCATTCTATGAAAACTAGAAATCAGATACACGTTTTCACATGTTTGCTTACATGTTTAAACGTGATAGTTCACATGAATGGTATTTTCGTGTTCATAAAGTAGGACGCCTCTAATCAAATTCATACCATTCCAAAAGAACTTACAGTCACATTGCGAAACACCTGTTCCAACTTACAAATTTCCATCCATTTCATTACGGATCGAGGTAGTGTCACCGACCATAAAAAGTATCGACGTGTTTTGAACTTTCCACGCGACGTCAAATTGATTTACTCTGGTCGATGGACGGTATATTTTTTAAGAGTTCTTTTAGACCAACTTACTAACATGCAAATCCTATCCAGACACGTTTGACGAATTCTACAAGAGGTCTTATTTGCCCTACCTCATCTCAAAATCGATGCAAATTTCTCAAATCGACGTATGTGAAATAGTTGATGTCGTACTATGCCAAGAACAAAAAACCAGGTTGCCACTAAATAAGTCGAATTATTTATACTTATATGCACGAAAAAAGTCTCTATAAATCAATTGATTTATTCTGTTTTCCCATAAAATATTTTTGTGTCTTCTGTTCAGTCGTCATTTGTCGTTACGAGACATAAACCATCACCAGACTCGACCTCATTTTATCAGCGCGTTATACATATCAACTTTCCCCAGTTGAGTTCGTTGAAAGATGGGTACGCCTTTAATGTGGCGAGTTTGTTCCTTGTCGCAGGCCGTGTACGGAATCCTTCTTCCGTACAAACATAAAGTAGCTCTGGATGGAACTCTTGAAAGATTCGTTATAGAATCAAGTTTCAAAACTCTGTTCCCTTTTTATCTTTCATTTGTCCCTATCAATATAAATCTAATGGCTTGCTTAGTAGTTGGCTGGAGATTTGCTACAGGCGGGGTTGAGATTCCGATTTATCTCATAATGTTTTATGTTGCCATTGTCCTATTCGTGTTCCTGTCTCACGGACTGAACTCTGTCTTCTTCAGGCACGGTCAGGAGCTCGTTGCTTACTTCAATGCACTGCTTCACTTTGCAGCAAAAATGTCGCGCAATAAGGTTCCTAAAAGGAAGCACCTTAATTTATTTCAGCTAATTCTAAAAGGTAACGTTCCGGATAGTTAAAATAGCAAACATTCCGTCCTTGGCTTATCATAATTTTATTTCCATTACAGAAATCCGTCTTTACATCGAACCGGGAGCGTCTGAAGATCTTCTCGGTGTGTTGATACTAGTCCTAAATGTATTTCTGATATTTGCTGGGATCGGTCTTCCTTGTGGGATTTTCCTTGATTTGGACCCTGTCTTTGTTGTCGCCTGCCAAATACACAATTACTCAGACTCTACTTGTTTTAAACTCGGTAGAATCTTTTTATGCTTGTGGTCCGGTCTGGAAATAACAAGAACGTTTGCAACCATTTTAACCGCAGCAGTGTCAATATTTAACGTCACTGGAAATACACTTCGTTGTATACGCCAAAAACGACCGCTCTTCAGGGCAATTAAATACTACAGCCAAATGCTTATCTTAGCGGAAACCGGCCGCCAGGGAATTCGCGAGGCTGCTGGAATGCTTATGGCGTCCTGATTTGCAATTGCAGTAATA
>JAAXOA010004192.1:0-10557 GCA_036561885.1 Salina celebensis
CACAAAAAGGCCATTTGTCGGGACTGGTGCACTGCTTCGGTGGTGAAATGCAGATGTGCCAATGTCGTACCTGAACGATTCGTTTTGCCAAAACTTTGTGAGAAAATCAACTGAAAGCGTCTGTTCACGAGGTTAAAGGTTGGAGGCTCATGAGGTGTTCAGGCAAAAAACACGGTGTTGTACTCAGATCAATAATTTCATCAACTTGACAGTAGATTAGTTTTATTATAGCGAGCCACATACAGAGCGCATTATGTTTGTATGTTAACTCAAAATGTGTTATGGAAAATGCTAGCAGCAATAATTGCATCATATTATTTACATAGTGTAAGATCAGTACTGATAACCTCTCACTTGAAGATAACTAAAATCCGAAGTACGAAAGGGTGCCCTTCTTACTCATGATAACACCAGGATTTCATGGAGAGATAGACCAGAGTTGATCCATTTTTAACAAAATTGGGTATTTTTCCAAAATAAAAGCTGTATTACATTTGTTTTCATGCGACGAAAATTGAAAGGGATGCTTTATGGGATCCAAAGAAATATCCGCCCACTCCCATCGAGAGAAACGTAAGTCTTACGTGAATAAAAGAAAAGGATAATAAAATCCAGTTTTGTTTGGATTTTGTGTCATTAATTAGCTAAATTAAAAACATTGGATTGATTCCAAACAACAGTAATCTGATTATAAAAAATTGGAAAATTCTCGCAGAACCTTGTTGTTTAGCAAATTCCAGTTGAAATATCTCAGAGGATGTAAAAGGTCAGAGTCAGATTTATCAGGATTTGCGTCTATGTATCATTAATTCAATGCATACATTACGTTTTCNTGTTTAGCAAATTCCAGTTGAAATATCTCAGAGGATGTAAAAGGTCAGAGTCAGATTTATCAGGATTTGCGTCTATGTATCATTAATTCAATGCATACATTACGTTTTCATCCAGAGAAGGTTTGGTCCTGTATTCTGCGAGTTATACTCATGCCAATTACCAAGCGGAATTTTTTCCAACATTTTTCTGCAAGTGAACATGAAAGCGAGCGATGATGTTAATGACGCATGCGAAGCAAAACAGACTGCCAGGATCAATTCTCAGGCATGCTTTCATACGGTGGTGTATGGTGTGAGCAATTTTGAATTTGAAATGACATCAATGAGCGATAATTATCGCATGGAAACAGATCACCTTTACACCTAACCTTTGTTTTCCTATATAGTATTTTGCAAAGTAGTAAGGAACCAGTTGAACAAAAATGCTAAATTTAGTTTCATACAGAATTATTTCGCTTTATCTCTTCGTTTTTTCATATCAAAGAGATTTTTACTTTTTAAGTACAAAAAAGAGATGAATTATGAATAGCTCATCTTTGGATAGGACAGTGTCATGGTTGAAGATGATGTAAAGATATCAACTTCAATTCATGGAAGAATAAATTTGTGCAAAAAAAATCGCATTTGAGAATAAAAACTGAAATGATACTGTTGGGGGTTGACAGCTATTAAAAATGTTGCAACGAACTTTAAAAGGATTTGCCATCAACGCAAATAATTCATTTTTCGTTTTACATGCAAGGCAATAAAAATGCCCACTGGCATATTTTTATCACTGGAAAAGTTACAACTTTTATTCAATCTTTGTAGTAAACAAAGTCTCTGATGAGTTGATGTGCTTCATTGAAGACGATTCTCGAAAAGTAAACAACAGTTTAAACCCCAAATGAAAATGTTTTGACACACCTATTGCGTAATATTGTTTCATTGCAGGTCTATGAAATTTTTATCCATTTTTTTGTAAACATATTGAAGGGCAGGAAAAAAACGAGGATGATACATAATGGCCATACAAAGATATAAAATTCACCAATAGTGGTCTCATACGTAGATTTCAGTACCCAAAACTTTTTTTACTATTTCATATCGTAAAAAACGCGTCTATAAAGCTTTTTTGTATCTAATAGCAACACAACCAATCTAAATCATTCATGGTTTCTCTATGGACATTTAAGGCTTGAGAAGAGTCACAAAGATTGATTGTGAAAGACATATTGACTTTTATACATGCAATGCATACATTTTTATATATGATTTAATTTCAAGTATTACTACATAAATCTTCTAAGAAATCCTTTTTTTAAAAGTGATGGATGAATAGAATGAGGTCTTTGTTACATTCCTTGTATTCCAATCCAGCAGTGGATATGGAAGTCCAAGTTATACTTTCAACACTCCTAATCTCTTCCATACGTTACGATTTGAAAATTAATATGAAAAAGTTGAGTAGTAGCAGGTTGAAACATCTCGTTGGCATGTTTTTAGACCTACATCATTTCCCAAGATTCCCGAAGACGTGAGACGACTAGGAGAGAAGATGTTTTCTGACATTATTTATAGACTTTTCAATTTTCAAGGTTGTTTAAACAGGCAACGCCAGTGAGAAACAGCTGAGGCTCGTCAAAGAAGATGAGAGTCAGGCGATTTTTTGCTGTCTTACTTAATGCTTCATCTTATTATGGCCATGCTGCTAACTACATAATCACCTATCCATGAAAAGGTATAGGTATAGTATTTTTTGTAGTATGGCATTGCGTGTGTGTTACGTTGCATGATGTGTCATCTTCTTTTTTAAATTAAGACAGTGAAAAATCATATAAATACGGTATAGCTGATCTCCACATGGTAATGATAATAGTTTTCAAGTGCATTGTAAATTGTAATACATGTGTTTTTCCTAGGTAATATGGATGAGTCTGAGTACTAGTTTTTGTGTCTTCTTAATTTTTCCGTTGTCTCAACTCATTATAAGTGTGATGCTTTCTCAAGGTCTTTTGGGGAGGATTTTTTCTCATTTGAAATATACTTTGGACAAGTAATTAGGAGATTAAAGAGTTCAAAGCTGTATTGAAATTTGAAATGGCATGGTCCATTTTCATGACCTTTCGTGTTCACGGAATAGTTTAATGGGGATTTTTTTCGTAGGCATTGTTACCATTGAGCGTGCAGGTAAACAAGAGAAGTGTGAAGTAAGAACAGAACAATTCCAGGTGTATCTGCAGCTAATGCCTAATACAACAGACTGAAAGATTTAAAGCTCATTAGAAAAAAACAAGCTTTGCTATTGCTATGAAATTATATTGTGCTGTAAAAGATTGTCGTACTAAAAAAATATATACAGGGGAAGAACAAACGATACATAACGCATCATCATAAATCAGTGAGTAGAATCTAGAGAGAATTCAAGCCGACAAAAATAGAATCCATATGGAAGATGTCATTTTAAAACTGGCAAGAGAAGACGAAGAGACTATTTTTATTTTTCACACATTTCCAAACGTGTTACTAAAATGTCCTTTGCAATGTCACATTTCACGTAATGCAGTCATTGAAAAAGTTTTTTAATGTTCTGCTTTAAAATGAAAACAGCTTCCTGTACACAACAACAGAGCAGCCGCCAACGTACTTGCTTTGCATAACAATAGCTAGAGCTTCGAATAAAATTTGTGAAAAAAAAACTTCATTGCTAACGTAACAGTCGAGTAAGGATGTTGAACAAGCTAATGGGAAACTAAAATTACTGTCTATTGTCAGCGAGTACTAAGTTGTCTATAAAGATGAATCCTGAAGCTTATACGCTTGTGTGACCAACAATAGCGAAACACACTCAGGTGTAAAATTTTGGCCCATAGAATCAAGCAGAATTCATTTTGTTTATGCGCTCCTATAGATTCCGATTTTCATGGTTCAGAGCAGAAATTTGTGAATGCGGAGCAAACTGACTGGTTAGATAATTAATTTTGAAGGTGAACTCATTTGAAATTTAAAATGCACGTGGAAACACCTTGAAAAATTGTGAAGACTACTTAACGCCTCATCAGCAATTCGCAGCAATTAGCACAGCATTAATATATGCGTCGATCTAGACTCTTGAAACTGAAACGCTACCAGGTATGTTGCTATTTACCTGAAAGCTGGCGAGTTTGTAGACAAATGCAGTACTAAAATCTCTCTAACAACAGAACAAAACGTAAGTTGTTACATCAGGAAAGAGTCGGATGTTTCAAAACCAGCAAAACATGAAAATGTGTAAGGTAAATTATGAATACACATAGGAAACAAAACCAAGCCCACCTCTTTTCCGTAATTATGGCCTCAAATAAAAATTCTAATTTAAAGTTTATTTTCTAACTGTGCTTGCAAACCTGCAGATAATTTCCTCGTAAACCTAAACGGTTTGGGCTTGACATTGTGTAATATGATTCCACTTCAACAATTCAATTTGAAGAATAGACCGTAGAGATGTAGACTTCGCAAAACAGAAACTAGGCAGTCATTGTCTTCTCTATGTAACTTTAAAACTATTTTACGCTTAGTAATTAACGAATCTTAACAATAACACGGCTTGAGTCTTCTAGCGTCCCCAGCTTCTGCTTGATATATGTTGAATATGAGGGATAAAAAATGTAAATATTTACACAGTCAATTTGAGTAGAACAACTGCAAATTCGTTTCGTGTGTGGAGCCAGGTTTTAAGTAAAACAACCAGGTTTATGTACAAAGCAAATTGAGTTGTAGAAACAAGATTTATGGAAGTTAGCAAACATTCAAAAGTTTCTGGAATGATGTCTGGATCCAAAACTATATGAGATGCCTAGTTTGATATAGAAATGCAAAAGCTCAGATCTAGTTTTTAACCTTCCGTAAATATAACAAGGTTGTTTACTCAAGTTATCTTAGTTGAATGGTCGTTAGGCAGCAAGGTGAAAGAGACGTCCTTTTCTTTGTCTTGTTGAAAACAAGCTAGTCACAAGGAAAAGGACCACAGATGAATACTTCTTCACCAAATTGATGCAGAGAAGGAGATACTTACGTTTGCAGAAGAAAGAAAGTTTTTATTTTCTTGCTCCCAATTTCCTCCTTCCTTGTGCCAATTACTCTTAAGATACGGAATAAATAGTAGCTGTGTGATGAAAAGCAGGAAAACGGCTTGTTCAACCAGGTACTTTAATCAAACTAATTTATTTTCAAGTTGTGCACTAACTTGACTGTGAGTAATAGAAAACTAGAACACGTGCCACAATGAGGTAAAATGCAGCTTGATTTATTGTAATTTGTGATTAGGCGAATTGCGCTTATGCCATTGCAAAATGTGCTGAACAGAAAGCCGTCTTCTATCACAACAATTCATTTTAAATGCTCATGACGTAGTGGAACTGCACTGAATTTTATGGAACTATTTAGTAACAGATGTAAGCCTCATAAATTTAGTACAGTGCAGATTGACAGCCATCAAAACTGATTGGACCAATGACGCATACATAGAGAAAATATTTTATAATCTTGAAACTAGAACTAAAAATGCCATCTTTACATCCTTGATCTAAATTCTATCACAGATGCCTTTTTCGTCAAAACATTACCTTCATGAAATTCTACAAAAAGTTTCCTTACCGAAACAAGTACACTTCCCTCATGAAAGATGCCATTTTCAAAGCTATTTTCGTCTAAACGAAACACTACTAAAGATCTATATCACATTTTATTTTATATGCCTTCATTACATGTGTGCTTTCACTTCTTTTAGAAAAACATACTTTCAAGACCGTATTTTATCTACATTCCTTGTTACATGAATGCAAAGCAATTTTCTCTTGTATGGCAAGAGAAAAAAGGAAGTTGTTTATGACTACCCAAGAAAGAAAAAGTTCCAAGTATAAAAGTGTCATGCATTTCGAGCAGAAGCTCAAGTACACGAGTACATCTAGAATAACAATAAGGAAAAAAATACGGATGAATGGAACAACTAAAGTCCTTAGTTTTCCCCTACTTTTTCATCTTTTTAGGTCACTTGTGCCTTCCAACAAATTCCCCTGCGTAGTTTTTGCAGAGCTGCTGGTGGTTTTTTTTATCAGAGACAACACAAAAGATGAAGTTTTTTTCTTCGCAAAAGTGAAATGAGTAGAGACAATATAATATGATGTTCCTCTTGATCCTTTTACTGTAGTGGAAATCTCGTGGAGCATAATATACAAAAAAAAAATCTCATATTTCAAAAGAAACCTTTTTGGTTGCTTTGTGCTCTGTTCCCATAGACACTCGCGGGGAGTACTCCATCTGTACCACAGGGAGATACTGTGTTTTTTAACTCACGTCTGGTTTATAAAAAGAAATAGCAAGGAGAACTTTCTCTCTCTGATTGAGCGTGAGTGACTCTCTTGTCATTCTTATTTTGTTCCAATTTCCACTTTTCTCTTTTTTATCCTCAAGCCATGAAGATGGAAAAACTATCAATGGAAGAAAAGCATGTTTTTGTACTACGTGCTCTTGAGTTCTCGTTTAGTTTTATAATCAACCACTAAACATGTTTTTTTCTTTGGGAAACCAAATAAATTATTTATGTTGATTCATAACTTTTGTGATTGCATAACCAAGTAAAATATAGAAAGTGATAAAGATTGAAACTGTAGGCTTACGTTTTTTATACTGTTGACTGTGTGCTCCTGTTTGCATATAACTTTCTCGCCGAGCTCCTGCTTCACTTTCTTATTTACTATTGTTGTCTTGTTACAGACGGAGTAGCACCACCGTTGCGAGTTTTAAGACGCGAGGTATGAAAATTCATGAAAAGCAGAATCTTTTCATATAAAAAAAGATTTGCTCTGATTTTAAAACAGAAAGTTTCATAGAAAATCCGCAGTCATTTGTCTTCCCAGGATAAACTGTATTTTTATATAAAAATCACAACAAAATATGGTAGCGCACTGGACAGTTATTATTTCTCCAGACTTTACAACAAATACACTGTGGTAAAAAGATAGAACACAACAAGACGGAAATTTTATACAAAGAAAATATATTGTACAAAAATTCAGCAAATATTACAAAGTTACTAGTATGAAGTTACAAAAAGAACTAGTTTTATAAAATTGCAAGGGCAGCGAATGTCGTAATCTTGTGTATGGGAGAGTCGATATTCCTAATGCGTAATTCTCCTAGCTTTTTTGTATTGACTTTCTGGTCCACTTGTACTTTCAACTTAAGCTTAACTCTACTTCCAGAGAAAAGGAGCAAAAAATGACTTTCCCGTAGAACTTCCTCTGACTGATTGATTGAATAAATACTTTCTTCCTTCCTACCCTGTCACCAAATAATACAAAGAGAGGAAATAATGAGCTGTGTCGCTCGGAACGTTTATAACCTCAAGATGGCGAAATTGATGTAATTTAGTTGGCAATATAATAGAACAGAGGATTTGTAGCGGGTGGCGATAGCGTACAACGTTAATTTAGAATATTCCTTCTGCTCCTCTTAATATTGTCAATGTGCCTCGTCTTTTGGTGTTAGTATATTTTTTTAGACTTTCGTTTAGCCAGCTCTGGCCTTCCTTCCTCGCACAAGTGAGCGGTCTCACGAACGACACCAACTTTATTTTTCCTTCACGAACAACTTTATGCGATTTTTTTTTTCTTCGTAAACTTTGTTGGCTTTTTTAGTGCTTGAAAAAAATACAGCTCGGATCTTCTCTGTGAGAGCGTTCCGTTCGTGCCTTGCTCTTCCAGCTAGCTCAATAAGGCAACTGAATGCATACACACTACTGCTTAACCGAATCCATTACACATTTTGCCATCATCATCACTATCACCATCCTCAACCATCCACATAACCAAATTTATCCATCCATTCGGTTCAGTTCACTACTGATGTACTCGTAATAATAATCACCATCGACGTCGTCGCGTATAAGGAGCCGTATTTAACTTGTACGATTCCATGTGAGCTTACTCCGGTCTTGTAGTAGTGAGTTAAACGCTTTTAAGTAAAGGTTAAAAAGCCGTGGGTACATGGAGCCGTGTACGCTAAGCGCAAAAAAAAATCTAGTCGAAAGGTATTCAGTTTTAGAGACCAAGAAGAAAACAAGAAGAAAAGGATTAGACTTGCTATGACGAACGAATGTATTTAGTAGTTTGAGAAAAGTATAAAAAACTAGGTCGGTTTGTGTGATGTGATGATGATGATAAGTAAAAAACCAACTCATTCATATAGTACATGAGTAGCATGGAACATGCATGGACATGAAACCACGTTCCTCCTGCTTTTCTACACGGCCACATGTATTAAATGGATGCATTCATATGTTCGATTATACTATCATTGGTAATGCGAGTAGGCAACTTTGCTCGTAAAACTTCATATTGCGTTATATCCCTATCTCTTTTTACTACGTTTACTATGCCTTTTAAAGTCCACCTTTGGAATCTACTTGCATCATATTGTTTCTCTATAAAACTTACAAATAAACAAGTAAAAAATGATTGGAGTATTTTCTGCCTACAAAAAGGTAGAATAGATGAGCTATGCACCAACTTTGTAGGAGAAACTTGGCATGTGAGTAAATTTCCCTTATAGCAATTTTACGTGCTTATCAGCCATAGAAGTAAACAAGAGGCGTTTTTATTCAAGGTATGAATTATGCTCGGATAGGAGATGCACTGCAGTACTGTTTAAGAGAAAGGTAACGATGGAAACTGTTTGCCTTTTAGTAGAACGATAACATTTCTATGCACCAATATGAAATAGCTAAATTTTATAACCTTTTCCTTTATTGTTAAGACGGCAGGGACACTGAGTTACTGGTACAAATAAACATCACTATAGATTGCCACATAGGTCTTACTCACAAAAACTTATATACAATGCCAGCTTTGCTAGAAAAATATAAGCTACTTACTTGCAGATGGAAATGAGAGAGAAAATATGTCGAAGCTTGCAACGATGGTGGAATGTGGTAAACAAAACAAAGCACAACCTCGTGCTTCCAACGGTCCTCGATAAAATGTTAAAGGAAACCTGCCAGGTTATACTTCCAGAGTTACAAATATACAGTTTGAAGTTAATAAGTTGCAATTACTTCTGATGGAAACAATGAGGAACCGTTTGGGCCTGAACTATAAATGCCGGAAAAGTGAGTGAATAGATACGGCATTTTGTCGCACATTTGTACTAGCCACGGTTAGTTCTTATAAGTAAAACACATGAAACCTACTAACGGCAAGCATTGAGGCACGTACTAATCCGTACTCATGGAGTAATAGAGCTACCCAACTATTTTACTATGCAAAAAAACGCTTTTTGCAAAGTATGCAAGGATTGCTAAATAGCGGAAAGAAAAAAAGGTCATCATAATATTCATAGTGGAAAGAAACCACTCGGGAAATCTCCGGGTATGGCGAAGCAGATGCAATTTTTGTTTTGAGCCAAACTAAAATCCGATGTGAGCTTCCGCACTCAAATATGAAACGAAAGAAATAAAAAAAAATAGAACAGAAAGTGTGATATTTTGCTTATGAAAATTTTAAATACGTGTTTATGCACTGATACAAAAAAGCTGCGAAAGTATTCAAGCCTTTTGCAGTAAGAGGTAGAAAGCACAAAGTAGGATGAGTCATCATATCGTCACATGATAAGAACGATTGGATCTAGTGGAGTTACGTAAATGCTACATTTTGAAGATGATGCAGTTTTACGTTATGGTCTACGCGCTTCCTAGCACCCTTTGTTCCTAGAGCGTGCAAAGAGAATGAGCGAAAAACAGCAATGTAAACAGACAAAAAGTGTATAGAGTAGAAAGGTTTTTAGGCTGTAAGCCTCAAGTTTTTGTCCTTTCTTCATGTTTATTTTCAAGGAATAAAAAGAACGTTTTAATGATGCTGATGCCAAGAAAAGAACGGAACAATAGAAGAAAACAAGTACAGGAAAGCCAAATATGCTTCCACTCCCATTCTATACTTTTTCTTCATGTAGTCCCGGTAAGCGTAAGTACCATTGAGTCGCTTTTAAATTCTTTCAGTCACTAAAACTTCGACAACAGCCAAAGCATCAAGCTAAATTTAGTTTGGGAAAAAGGAGGAAACCAAGTTAAGACATTCAAGCAGCTCGGGTAAAAAAGAAAGCAGTATAAATAAGAAAAGCTCTTGGAATGTGAACAATATGAGTGCTTTTTAGTTCTATCTTACTTATGAATGTGAACAATCTACACAAATGGAGGAAAAGAGAAATAGAAAAGTTTAATTATGACTATTTCTCATAGTTTTCCTTCCATTGAGCTGTTCTCTGCGAGCTGTTTCCATGAGAATAAAACGGAAAAAGTGCAGATACGCGTACATGCAAAGTGTATTGCTGGTAACTCCGTTGAAACCAGATAAACATGACAAGAAATGAAAATCATATTCCTACTTGCCAAGCAAATATATTTCAGGGACCAGCTTTCATTGTTGTCCATTTATTATCCTCTTTGTCCTTGCTATATTAATGGAATTTATTTTTGTTAATACCGCTAATGTACTTTCACGCTGGAAGAAAAGAACAAAATATAAAAAAGGTGAAACTGACATAATGGATGATATGATGCACATTACATTCTTACCTCCTTGCAAGGTAGACAGCATGAAATGAAGCGAATTCCAGTGCAACAAGAATTTATATAGTTTATAAGATTATACTAAATTGTTTGCGAGAATGTTCTTGAGGTGTGCTGAAAGGATTCTCATTCCCATACAGGGTT
>JAAXOA010004193.1:0-10557 GCA_036561885.1 Salina celebensis
TAGCCGCGGCGTTAGCCATTGCGGCGGTGGGGCGGAGGAGCGTTCGAAAAGACATTTTATACGTTCAAAATACTCCAGCAGCGAATTTTTGGTCGAGTTTGTGTTGAGATTGCAAGAAATTGAGAAAAAGAAGCTTGTTTAATGCGAATAAGGTATGCCTATACTGCTATGTGTTAAAAAGACTGGTAACTCAACTCGCAACCAATGCAAGAAAAAACATTGTGGTGTGTTGAAGGGTGGTCAACGATGCGTTTAAAAAAGTTTCATAAGAAAATGTTCACAGCAATGTTATTTTCGTTATAATTTTATGCACTCATTCTGAATCCATTTTAATTAAAATTCATAAATTAAATTAAAAGACACCTGTAATATGCGATCAGGTGCTTAATTTATTTTTTTATAAACTAAGTTGTTTGATATAATAGAAGATTCTCCCTGAAAATGAGAAAACAATTAAATTAATATCAACAGGTGCAACTTCCGGTAAGTTGTTGGTCAGTGGATACTGTTGACTTTTCTTCTTTCCTGAAAACAAAAACCACAAAAAAACAGAAAATGTAAAATCATTTTCGACTTGCTGAGCAAAAAAAAATTTTTTCATTTTGTATTTCATACCGTGCTGGTTGCAATGTCTCGCACTATAGGGCTGGTCGGGGTGTCCGTCTGTCCATCTGTTAAAAAATAATTATGAAAATTAAATTTGGTTTCATGCTTTTGATGGAGAAATGCGAAAGCAAGTGGAGTTTTGATTATTATGCTCACGACACGGATGTCTGTACGTCTGTTGGCCAGACTTTTGGACGCGAAAAAATAATTTTTGTTAAACAAAACACGACGCAGATTGAAATAGAAAGGATAAAAGAAAAGTAAATTGTTTTTTTGGTGTAATGCAACTTACAATTTATTTATAAAATCCATTAGCAACATTACATTTTCTGATTTTTTATATTTTTTTTGTGTTTTCGCTTAACCTATTGTACTAAAATACCACTAAATGATAAAATAAAAGCTAATATTTTTACTAAAGGAGAGAAATAACCTAAATTTATCTAAAACTAAAAGCTAATTCAAAACATTTTCCCAAAAACTTTTACAATTACTCAAACATTTACCCAAAAAAACTTAAAACCAAAACATAAAATACAATTTCTAACTTTAAACTCTTGCTTAACATTATATTACCAACATATTATTGCTAAATAATTTATTACAAAACATTATTGGACTAAAACATGAACGAGTTATTTGAAAACACTTTATACTTGTACACTGCTTGATGACATTAAAGTAAGAAAAGTTTGGTCTTTGGCTTGGAAAGAATTGCTACTTGAGTCGACACGGTTTCAACTTGTAAAATTCAGCATCAAAAAGGAATGGCGAAACGTCTTTTAAGGTGTTGAAGGAGCCATTGCATTCAGAAATCCAATCTTTTAACGTAACTTTCAGGGAACTGCGCTGTTTTTTTTTGAAAAATGTACTTGATTGTTTGTTACTTTTTGGACTTGGCTGGTCTTCCCCGTTTTCCTGTCGTCTTTTTCACTGGCTTTGGTTTTCTGACAGCGCTCTTCCGTGGTCTACCGGGTCCCTTTTTTGCAGTTTTAGAGGTGGATTTCTTGGTGGAAGCTGCTCGATTGCATTTTTTAAACTTGCAACCGCCCTTTAATTCTTTTCTCTTACGCCTGGTTTTGATTTCTTTAGCTTCCGGTAGTGTTTCCATTAGTAACAAGTCTGATGGAAGCGAGTCATCAGACGAATCCAGGTTTTTTGGCTCAGCAAGAGAAAAATCTCCAGCTCCAGAGAAATTAACGTCTGCCATTTTTACAAGTGACAGTGTTTTTTAATTGAATAACAGTAATTTTTGGACAAGTTAAACAGGCTCAACTGCTCGCTTTGATTGTAAAACAATATCTAAAAGTAATTTACTCAAAAAATCTCCTTATATACCCAGTAACGAGGAACAAAATACCCCTATATTGTTTTTCAAAATAAAGTCTTTGCTCGGTTTTTATAACAAATTTACTATACGTAAGAACATTTTACCAAAATTTAACTGATTTTGTGCACGTTTGCAAATGTTTTGTTTTTAAAATCGTTACAAAACTCGTTTAACGCCCAGACTACCGACAAGATTGTGAAATTACATACATAATATTACAAACATTTACACAAATTGACACTCGTTATTACAGTGAAGGTAACCTATTATCATCAATTTTTAGTTTTTAATTAATTTTTAACCTACAGATTTAATGTTTTTGTATTTTTAACAGGTTTTTTTTACAAAAAGTACAGAGAAATGAAAGGTTCTTATCTAATGTTAGCAGCAATTTTTATGTAAGTATACGTATAACAACAAGCAATGTTACAAAACTACACACTAAAAAGTATTTAAATTTACTAGTAATGTAAGCTTTTATCAATATTTATGTAAGTTTTTAGTTGATTATTCAAACTTTTTATTTATTTTTTGTAATTTTGTAAATAATTTGAAAGCAAATGTAGTCGACTGTGGTTGTTAAGTCAAAATTTAGCAAACTTTCAAGTTTTTGTGCCGTTGCATTAACAACAACTGCTCAAAATATCATAGATTTCTCCAAATAATACGTTTCATTATGCCGTTTTCGTCATATTTTAACAAAGGATTTTGAGGAACTGCCCAGATATTGCGAGGTTAAAATCATTAAAGCTGCATTTCCTGGTCTTCAAGACCCGGAGGAATTCTCTCAAAAGTTGTTGTGCAAAATGTCTCTTTATCTGAACAAGTCAGGGTGCGTTTTGCTGGAATAATCCTAGTTTCCAAACCTTGGCGTTGCTCCCTTTCATATTCATAAGTTCCTTTGGCTTTTCCTTGCAAAACTTCGAGATATTGATCATGCAAGAGCTTGTTATCTGACGCTCCCTTGTTGACTTGTGTAGCACAAAACTCACAAAACCGTTGGGCATGAAGAAGACATGGCGACGGAGACAATGAAATGTAAGAGTAGACATTTGCTCTTAACGAGACAAAAGAGCGAATATGGAGGGCTTCCACCTTTAGTTTTCCTGGTACTCTTGCATTCTCTGTGCTGAAGAGCTCTGGGACATCCGTTGATACTTTGGAAAAGTCGCAAAGTGGTTGGAGCTCCTTCAATTCTTCAAAAAAGCTTTTCCGGACGAGTGGCGACGTCGGCACATTAATGCGAACGAGTCAGTCTGGACAAGAAGTAGTGACAGTCTCTCAGGTCCAAAATGAGGCAAAAGGGTCTGGTAGTACATGGAATAAATCATTCGGTGAGATTTTTGATAAATATCAAAAAGTATCAACAGATTGCGAGTTGTTGCTGGTCTTTGCCTCTTCTTGTAAACAATTATCGCGTCGTCTGATAAAATATCTGCATCGAACAAATTTGACATGGCCAGGTGTTTTTCTGCCTTTTTGGGATCCGTAATCACAACTGATCTGATGTTATCCGTTCTTCTTCCAAAGCTTCCACAGGCAAAAACGGAAATCTGTTTCGCCAGTGTTGCGTAAAGGTTTGAAGGAGCGTTGTTTCTAGCGTTTGTGAGGACATCCATAAACTCTTTGAACTGAACCTTTACTGTATATTTGTAGACTCGATGAATCTTTGTCAAAATCATCCCGAGGCTAACGTACAAGCGTAAGTTTTCAATGTTTAGCCAAACTTTTTCCTTGTCCAGCAAATTCAATTCGTTCCTTTTAATTTCCGCTACTTTTTTCCCGTTAGAATCATAAACGACATTCGTTGTGCGGGTTGGAACTAATGGAAGGTGTCGTGTAGATTTGCGCAAGCTGGCTGGATACGTCATGTCACAGCAAACCAGAAACCGCTCGTCGCTGGTTCCCGATGAGAAAGGATCAAACGACTCGAGCTCCTCTTCAGAAAGCATGATGTAAGATTCGTAGGCCAATGGTTCCGTCCCAAGTATGTAAAGATATTCACTGTTGTAATCCAAGAAGCAGGGAGACGACTCGTCGTCCGGCGCAACGTTCTGGTCTCCCAAAGATTCTGAATATCCTCTTGCATATTTAACAGAACTCAGCGACAAGCCTCCAATCATTCCTTCTTGAATGTCTCTAATCATTGACTCGTTTCTGAGATTCTGGTACGAACTTTTGCACAAAAAATGCAGAGCAAAGTAGCTAAATGACGCCAGCGAAATGTCATTCAAACAAGACAATTTGAAATGTTCTTGAGTCCACTTGTTGTAGTAGAGTAAGCTGCAACACAAGTTGAAAGCATTGGAGAGTGTACTGGCCTTCGCGTATTCCAACATGTTGTTACACTGAAGAGCTACGTAAGAATCACTGAATGTGTGTTTCAGGTTGAGATTATTTTGCAAGTCATGAATATCATGAAGATCGATATAGTCATCCGCTGTGCTGGAATCAAGCTGCTTCAAACTGCGAGTTTCCCAATGAGGGAAAACCAGGGGCTTGGAGAGTACTGCAAATTTGTTCTCATCATTTCCAAGAAACTTTTTAAATAGCTCGAAAGCTGACGCCGGTTGCTCTTGAAACACTTTGTGAAGAGGAGCCCCAAAGTGGGATCTTCCGTCCAGAATGCGACATTTGTCGATATCAACACAGCGAACAGCTGAAGAATCACTGCACTTGATAATGTTTACAATTGCATTTGCAGCGGCGGCTTCTTCCAATATTTCCCATGCACAATTGTCCAAATCATAAACGAAACATGAGATAGCAGGCCTATATTTTGCTTTCAAATTGCACCTGGCACAAATTATATAATTCTCCGTAGGCGGTGCAGCTGAAGGAGCCTGGATATGAATATGGTGTCGGGTTTTTGGGTTCCTTGCAGTAAATTCACTTAAACACAATGGACAATGCTTTGTTTTCTGAATGTTTTCCTTGTCCTTTGCAAATGACTGCAGCGGCAACCTCTGCTCTTCAATCTCAGTCAAATATCTCAAAGTATTCTTTCGTATTTTGTAGACAAAGATTTCGACTGCATCGGCTCCGTAATACGTTTCACAAAAATCGATATCCTGGTTTGCTTGAATTCCAATTAACGTAAAGCCACAAATGGTACCTTTAAACGATTCGGCGGGAGTTTTGCTTGCGTTAAAGTACATGAAACTTGCTACAAACATTCTTGGAGCATCCAAGACGCGGTCAAGTTCACTTATTGAAAAGCGGTCGGTAGCAGGAAGCGTGATGGAGTTGGATGTGTTCATACAATCTTTCTCGTGCTCTTCGTCATTTTGGTACTTTGCACAAAGCAGACAAAAGTCTTTGTAATGATTTAAACCGACACGAAAAAATAATTTTCTGTCAATAATAGCACAAAAGTGAAGTTCTGGGAGAAGTGGATGCTGTTTTTCAAATGGAAGATCCTCCTTCTTTACGAGTAGCAATCCGACTTTTCTTTTATACTTTTTTTCTGGAAGTCGTATTGGAACTATAATATCATCAAGTGTCGAGTGAGCAAACACACTAATGCTTAGTTGATTGGTCTCTTCCACAATGGAAATGTTGGTTAAATCTGATCCTACTGGTAGGTCCAGATGCTAAAGGTTAGACCGTGCTTTGAAATCCTTGATTGTCCTATCCTTCACAAGCCAGCGGCGTAGCCTGAGTCGCTCCTGTTGGTTACAGTTTGCAAATGTCTTTCCATTTTCCAGAGTAAAGGTTGGACCGCAAAGAGCAATAAGCAGTGCGCTCTCAAAGCACGAGGAAGTGGAACGAGGGTTGATCAAACCATGCTTTCTAGCAAGGGGTCCTAGGTGAAACATTGGTATCAACCCCTTTGCAACAATGGGCTTGTAGGAATGGATTTTGATACAGATGGAAGCGACGTTTCGCAATCGTAGTCCTGAAATACTTTCCGACATTAAATGTGATAGTCCATCAACTTCAGCCGCTCCTGCCTTGATGGCCTCAGTAATAAAATGTTTGTCGGTAACTTTAATCAAGTCTGAAAAGTATTGTCTCTCTTCAATTTCTCCAGTTTGTAAGCGCTCAAGTTTTAACTTGAAAACCAATTTAAACTTGACACTCGAATGAACACTCAACTTGAACAAAAGTAATTCTTTGATGTGATTTAATATGGAATCTGTAGCAACTGGAACGCTGTCAAATTGAACCGGGAAATCGTAGTGATAGTTGCACAAAATTTGGTTTTTGTAACCTCCAAGTTTCTTAAAAAACGTTGGTTCAAGTCCACTGTCATTTGCTTCATCCTGTGTTGTTGCTCCCGCACCAACCAACTCGGGTGAAATACAATCATGTTTGATGTTATCATAGTGCAATTGGTTACAACAACGGCAAAAGTGAATATCCTGTTTGTGTTTAATGAGCTTCGTGATTCGATCAACGACAAGCCCGCAGATTGAGCAAATAATGTTCCGCCGTAGCTTACCCATGTTTGGGTTGGAGGTTTGCTTCATGTTGTCACGGTCAAAACTAAACAATAACTAACCAGTTTTCAGTAACTTTGCGTTAGTCTTATTACTTTTTAAAAAGTTTTTTTTTTCACAAATAAAGCAAGTTTTCAAAGTAGTTTTTTAGTTCAAGAGTTTTTCTGGATTTGTATTACAGCTCCCTGTAGCAGGAACAAACAATTATTTCACACTTTGGTCTGCACGCACCCAACTCGCACTGAAATGTTTACAAAACATACCAAGTCATGATCAATTCCCTTTGACTTCGTTTATGTATTTCAATTTTCTGTCATATATTCCTCTAAATACTTTTCGAGAGGTTGTTTTGAGTTAATAAATACGCCGCTTAAACTCTTACATCGACTAATACCAACATACAAGAGCGATTCTCCAGGTCTAATTTCATCTGTTGATAGACAAATTTCATCAAATGTTTGGCCTTGTGCGCGGTGATAGGTGGCGGACCAGTTAAGGGAAAATGGATAGTAGGTAACTCTGACAGTTTGGTTTTTATGAAGACAAGGAAAGCTGTCGGAACAGGATACGAATGGAATGGAGTAGTCAGGCAAAGTATGGAATCTGTAATTGTCTGGACGAAGGGTCAAGAAAGCTGGAAATTGTGAACTGGCACCTGGCTTCTCGTCAAAACATGCATGAACAGTCCGTAAAGACGTTCCATTTATCAAAGAAAGCTTCAAAGAAATATTGCGAGTCAGAACTACCGGTACGTCAGATGCAAAATATAATGGACGATAATTCCTCAAACATATTTCACAATCTCCACTACTGACAATAGGGTCTATGCGAACAACCGACTTTTTTGTTTTTGAAAGGATTTGAAGATTATGTTCATAACAGCTTTCATTTTTGTAAAACAGAGTCATTGCTTTAGCGGCTCGCTCCTGCTCCTCTCTGCTCAAATTTTCAATAAGCCTACTTTTTAAAATATTAACGTCATCCAAAGTCAACTGCTTTTCTTTCATACGCTTTATTAAGAGAGTAAATTCTCTGTCCTGCCTAGATCTCATCATTTCTGTTAATTCCAGCTTGTGTCTGGCATTTTGAAAAGTTTCAATTCCAAGTTTCGTAAAGTTACAAAATTGGTTTTCAATCCTCGCGTTCAACTGAATTCCTAAACGTAGTTGACCAAAGTCACCAAAAAACATGAAAGTAATTGGGATTTGCTTTTTACTTTTTTTTATTTTTCTTATTCTTTCAATTAAAAAACCAATTAAAGCTGATGGAGCTAAGCTAACTTCATCCACACAAACTACATCAGTTTGTTTAAACATTTCACGCACGCGATTTGAAACTGGGAGCTCGAGCATTTTTTCAAAACTTAATTGTATCGATTTAATGCCCAATGCGCTATGTATACTTATAGTACCGTACTCAATTGCTGTTCTGCCTGTCGGACAAATTATCTGATATTTCACTCCTGATTGTTGCATTTTCCTTGCGATTTGGTGTATCAACTGGCCCTTTCCTGTTCCGGGTGCAGAAATAACAGAACAAACAGAATACTGACCTTGTTGGCTTTCCCTCATGACTTGCTCCAAAACTCCAAGTGCAGCTTTCTGTCCATCATTTAGTGGTTTAAGTTGTGCCAAGTGGTTGTACGGTTTGTTTTTGTAAAGATTCTTTTCCTCGGAAATATATTTTTGGTAGACTGGGGTTGAGTACGGATACTGTTTCCTTCCAAAAGAGTAGTCATAATTGTGATCTACGAGTGGTTTGTCCAAATCCATGTTCACAAAAGCCAGAATTTTCCTCGTTTTATCTGTTATTCAATCACAAAAAAGAAAATTGTAGTGTAATAACAAACTATTTTTAACAACATTAATTTCTTAAAAACAGAAAAAGTTGCACAATTTAGTTTTAATCTTGTCAAAATAAGTAAACTTGCACTGTTTCAATGTTAAGTTGTGACTTGAACCGACACTCTACCTGTGTTTTTGCAAAATAAAAAAATATTTTCTTTCTAATATTTTATGCAGTCGTCACTTTCATCACAAGTTTTTTAAAAAACACGGTAAAAAATGTACACTTGTTCTGCTTTTAAACACAAATTTAACTTTTCACACACACTTGATCACTTTTTGACTTCAAACTCAACACAAAACACAACTTGAATTCATTCATCATAACAAAATTTATAAAAAGTAATAATATTTGTAAGTTATTTCATACCTTGAAACCGTGTATGGTGTCTGGACTCAAGTCCCACAGGGTGTATAGCTTCGGTATTCCATGAAAAATTATTCCAGTTGATGTTTTCACTTTGAAGATTAAATTATAACTGATGTCCAGAAGAAAATTTCTATTTGATATTTATACTAATGAAGTATAGGGAAATAACACGTATCAATTTACCCCTTTTCGAAAAGTTTACTTTCACAAACTTCGGTGAATTTTCATAAATTTCAGTTTCAGCTACCGAAAAGTTGCATTGGCTTCTTTCTGCCGAGTTGTTTTGGCAGTTGAGATGGTCAAGAAGTAAAATTGCAAATGAAAATTGCAGTTTTTACTCAAAGAATTTACCCCATTTAGCACCTGACCGGATGTTGCAGGTGTCCTTTAAAATATTTTTTAGTGTCTTAAAGTATCATGAACATGAAAATAGTGCGAGTGCATACCTATATAAACATTATTCCCGTACGTTTTGAGACTTTTGTTGGTCAAGTTTTTTAAAAAGCAAAGTAAACTTATTATTTTGCACCTACAAGTTGCTCCATTTGACACCTGACCGGAAGTTGCACGTGTCTTTTTAATTTGATTTATGAATTTTAATTAAAATGAACTGAAAATGAGTGCATAAAAACATTAAGAAAATAACATTGCTATGAAATAAAACTTTTTTATACGCATCGTTGACCACCCTTCAACACACCACAATGTTTTTTCTTGCATTGGTAGCGAGTTGAGTTACCAGTTTTTTTAACACAGAGCAGTATAGGCATACCAGATTGGCATTAAACAAGATTCTTTTTGCTCAACTTCTTACAATCGCAACACAAACTCGACCAAAAATTCGCTGCTGGAGTATTTTGAACGTATAAAATGTCTTTTCGAACGCTCCTCCGCCCCACCGCCGCAATGGCTAACGCCGCGGCTAACAAAAAAGTTAATGATGTTTAACACTGGAGGATAGGGACTAATAACACATTATTCAATGCCTGTATATAATGTATAACTTCTAATGTTAATTAAAGGGGATTTAATTTCATTCAAATTGTCCATTTAAATACATGTAATTGGGGGGTGATTGAAATACGACTTCTTCCCTCTACTCTCGTGTGCTTTCCAGAATGTAATGCAGTTTTTTAATGAAATTTATGCCGGTTTATTACTCGGCCGAGTATCTCTCTAATACGCAGTCTCGCCGACTATCCTAAATACTCGGTAAAATGGCCCAGCTCGGCCAAATACCGAGCCATGGCTGGGTACTCGTTACATCCCTAATTAATTGATTCTTGAATTCATTGGTTCATATTCAATGATTCATTTATAGCATTACTGAACGATGGTTAGCTTTCGCTGCTTCAAGAATTGGTGGTACAACAACTGGTTTCCTTACGTTTTTTCATTAGATTTCGTTTAATGTCATCACATAATGTGACAATTGTTATTACAAAATTAATTATGTAAGCCTGCATAAGCTATAATAAATCCTGCAAAAGGGCATAAATAAGCATAAATCTTGTGAAGGGAATCTGTATGCGAGCTTTACTACTTGAAAATAATTTTTTTGAAAAGAATGCTAAGGAAGTATCCTGTAGTATTTAATATCCGATCATTGAATCGGCAGCATTGTACATGCTGCTTCAAAACGAAGTGCCTGCAAAACCCTATGAAGAAGATTAGGAACCTGCATGCAAAATTTCAAGTTAATTGGACTTAAATTACGGCAGTTATCGTTGGACATAGGGTTAAGCGTAAACGGACACATCCTTTCACTGTTCACAGACACATAGAAGCGGATTCAATAACTAGAACTCTGAAGAATTATGCGTAACAAGTAAGCGAATTAATTTTTTCTCTTCGTTTACGGTGCATTATAACAGCAGTTGATTGAGTTCAGCTTTCAGGTTTTTGGTGTTCAGCTTTCAGGTTTTTGATGTTCAGCTTTCAGGTTTTTGATGTTCAGCTTTCAGG
>JAAXOA010004194.1:0-10556 GCA_036561885.1 Salina celebensis
AGGAACTGCTCACATGGAAATAAAATGAGAAAAGCTTTGATATCTGGTTTTTGCGCCATACTCTTTTCTCGTACTGGCAGATTTTGAGATTGTACATGGCGCCTGCATTGCACGAAACATTCGTGTTTTAAGAAGAAATGATACCTGGTCAGACTGATATAGATGTTGATTTACTGTGAAAACTCCACCGGTAATTATATCCAACAGTAGAAAACACACTGTTCATATGCCAAGATGAACCAGGCGCGCCGCATATTCAATTACAAGTTGTGGGAGAGTCGCTTACAAGAAGAGGCAACCAGCAAATGGGAAAGATCAAGAACTTCTTGGAATGCGTTACACATAATATAAGTGCAAAAAGATGCACATCTTCTATTTTATCGCACTAGAGAGTTGTGAGTATCATGTTGACTACTTAGTATTGCTAAACACTGCGAAATAATGTTGTTTCCTTGCAATCCACTTAGCACGTTACTGTATAGCTTTTTTTATGTGGCCAAATACTTACGCACCGGCACATTATTACGCTGACTAATAGCGTAATGCTTCTTTAACATACAAATGTGAATTGTATGTGCATCGTGCATCCATGTCCTATTGCAATTGAAGGGATTATAGAATAACTACAGTTACCTTGTCACAATTGAAGTAAATACTGGTTAATAACTAATGTATTAATTGTAATTAACAGTCGCAAGTAGTCAGCGGAATGTAGAATAAATAACACGAAAGCTTTACTTTGCGAATTTCTAATATGGTGCAATTGTTCCGATTCGTTGAAAACAATCACAATTTCTCGAGGTGTTGACTGAATATAATAATGACATGCATGATTTCTGCATGTGAAGAGCGTTAAAGAAACCTAAGTACGATTTCGGGGTCGAACTTTTGCCCTTGTATATTGTATATGAATATTTATATAAAAACAATTATTTAATTCCATATGATTACTCACGCAAACCCATCCATTTAACTTTCCTCGTTGAATGAATGCAGTTTCGGTGAAATTCTAATGAGTTACATGTAAACTCAAAAACAAAATAGTAGCGATAGGGATACAGATTTGTAAAACTTGTCAATTTCAGGAGATCATTCATTCATTCGAATACTCTAAGTCATTCCGTTGGAATGGCATTTTTGATCCAATAGCATAGCATGCAGTAAAACAACTGGCAGTAATTTTTAACACGACATTACAGGAGTTCGACTGAAGGACAAACCTGGCATTTGCATAACGTAACGAAATCATGCTGCTTTTAAATATTTGGCTTGGCATATTGGGTACTCCACTCTATTATAGGTGACAGGCTAATGAAATGCTTACTTCCTTCCACAATAGATTAACTTAGCTTGCAATAACGGACAGGACTCAAATAGGAAAAGTGCTCCAAAGTCTGGAATATTTCTTGCTTGTTGTAGACGAGTTTCGAGATGTTTAGGCGGTTGCCAACTAATGGTTTCCCTTTAGCAACTCACCGGGCAGAAAACGCAAACTGCAGGCTGCGTTTCGTCGTATAACTCATTAACAAAACCATTTTATGTGAAATGCATACATTTCGACTCCTTGTGTTGATGGGTATGTTCGCACCTTTTTATTATACATTTTTCCATCTAAATTCTACAATCTACCTTTGAGCCCAATCCCACTCACTTGGCTGTGTAATTCTACGCATGCAATCGTAAACATTGAAACAGACTGTAATTATTTTTGTACACTTGCACCATACAGTTTCTTTCTCTACGCATTTTTTGCTTTTGCCCATTTAATAATTCGGCAATCCTCCGTGGTTGCAAAAAAATATTGTTATTATATAGTTTTTGGGTCCATTATATTTGTTTGCTCTGTTCCATTAAAACTCATGAAGGTTGTGCATCTCATAAAAGTTAAATTAGAATAATCACTCTTTACTTCACCACATACTTTCATTCATTTAGTTTCAATTGATTAATGCGTGTGCACTCGCACCTCATGTTTCCGCTGGTTTTCTGTTTATTGGTCGACTCATGTGATCTGTAACTAAACAAAACAACTGATTATGCTAAAAAACATTTCAGAAATCTGACGCACACATATAATCATTTTTCCAGGAGCTTTCTCGAAACCACCTTATAGAACGATTATAAAGTACCATACTACCATTCCAGAGAAAGCAGTGGATAAATAAGTTATAATATAATTGTCCACAATAATAATAGGGATAGATCTGTAATAATATAATTATGATACTTTCCCCGCTGAGTCATACAATTCAAAATAGAACTGCAGATCAGTTAGAAAGATTCAGTTATGTTCCAATATTTTTGTCCAAAAGTAATAATGTCTAATGTTTTGCAGGACACTCGCAACAGACATGGTCGACGAAACAATAAATGTCGAACAGGTTATGAGCTTCAAAATTATTTTTACCAAAACAAACCGATTTGGCATTACTGCACCGATAACATTTATTTTGAAAATGTTCAATACCGTGTACTCAGAGAGTAATGTATTTATCGCTTCCAGTTTTGGTTGTATCTATAACAAAAAATAACAAAACAAGCGCTGCGAAATTTCATCAACAGTCATGAAAAATTATCAAATGTTACATCATTCATCAGCCGGAAGCTCTTACTTGTGTTGGGGCCATGACAATTTAGTTTTAGAAAATCAAACTTTTAAATATATTGGCGCTCTATTGACATTTTATTCATGATGTAACAGGGACACAAATGATCATCAGCATGTTTCAAGTTCTTGTCTGTCCACATATTTAAAAATAGGATCAGTCTGTTCTCTCGCCCGCAATAAAAAATCTTTTTATTTTGAAACATTTCATTCGCATATTTAAAGTTCAGCTTAAACTTAGTTTTGTTTAGGGTCACCTATGACCTTACACTAGTTTGAAATGTTCAATTGCTATGACCAAAACAATTTTTTTTATTTTGAAACATTTCATTCGCATATTTAAAGTTCAGCTTAAACTTAGTTTTGTTTAGGGTCACCTATGACCTTACACTAGTTTGAAATGTTCAATTGCTATGACCAAACAGTTGCAAAAGTACCGATATACAAGGAATAATAATCTTCAACCAAGTCCCCCTCACGTTTTCACCTATGAAGGTAATCTAATTATAATTAATCCATGTCAAACTAACAAACTGGAAGTTTTACGTACGAATTAAGATGGAATCTACATTCCATTTTTTTATGTTATTCGCACTTTGTACTTACCCAATAAAACTGTTTGTTGACCTTTCGGGTTTTAATGGGTGGTACTCATCTGAAAAGGGTACAATAAAAACATTATGATTAACATTCCTGCTATCCCAAATCTCCGCTGAGGAGCGAGGTTGTAATGTTTTACCTGGAAACTTTTTATTTTCTCTCCATGTAAGTAATCTTTTGTGACATCTTCAAAGGGTTCGTCAATGCCCCAGGTCGTTATGTTATGTTTCATGATATAACTATGGCTGAATTTGCCTAATAAGACTTTACAAATTTGGATATACTAACGGTATAGAAACAAAGTAGTTGTTGTTATAAAGATTCTTATATGTGGATATTGAATGTATCTCGTTTGAAAATGGCAAAATTGGCACATAAAGGCCTCATCAACATGTGTAGTGAATTAGACTGGAGTTTTGATATGCTGCGTCAGACGACGAGGGCCCTAGATAATTTCTTTCGATGAACCTTTCAACATGTAATTTTCCCTTGTTAGACCTAGGTCTTTGGCCCTACATTTCTTTGAAAAACAAAAGTAAAAAGGTGGTGCTAGACCAGTCGGGAGTGCAAACGATTTGATAGGGTCATAACATCACAAACAAGCCTCTTTACTTTAGGAGCTAAGTATCTGATAGTGAGCCTTTGTAATTAAAAATGAAAGTGATACAAATGCTTAGGAAAATGTGGAATGCAAACATCTGCATAGAGTAATGACAACTACCAAATATGTTTGTACAACTTTCGGTATATATTATTCCCATTAATCACATATTAATGATTTTTTGAGTTGGCAGTACTAAAGGACCGGTTTATGACTTACAACCCAACAAGGTGTAAATTGAATGATTGAGTGAAACACTCTTATCTGATTCATAAACTAAGAAATCGGAAACAAGTACATTTTAAGCAAGCACTTGAGTTTTTGCTCTTGTTCGGTAACCACTAAGCTACCATCCATCCTGCAGATTCAATAGAGACCCTTTTGTACTACCATGACGTTTTTGCTCTCATGTCTTTTGTTTGTAAACCAAGTTGCACCCGTTCTGAATGGTAGTTCACAATAGCTTTTCACCATTAAGAATTCTTTGAAGAATGGGTTTTGACGGATGTTGTATGCAAGGACTGACGTTTGGGATTGCCCACGGAGACAGTAAACTAAAGGTATTTCAAATATTTTGTTTGATTGCATAATTCTTCCCATCGTCTTTATCAGTGATCCCAGAAAACAATTTAGTGTTTGCTTGCACTACACCTATTACAAATTTTATTACCAACTAATTTTCATCCTTTTTTAACCGGCCGCAAACTTAATTTTCGGAAACATGGTTTTCTTATTTTACAAAAACATTTTTATAGGGTAAATCTGGTTTTCTCCGTTGCAAGAATTCGTTACTGCATTCCAAACTGAGATGAAACTTCCTTCCCTTACAATTATATGGGTCGCCGAAAGTCCTCCATTCATTTTTTTCATACATTCTTTGCCTTCCATTCATCATTGCAAGTTTGAACGAGAGGCAAGTTATTGTGTTATGGACAAAAGAAATGAAGTGCACTATTGACCGACTGAAGGAATAACAATACTGTCTAGCCAGAAGTATTGTTGTGAACTATTGTTTCTGATTTTCTTTTCATGAAAAACGTTGCGATAAACGAATCTCATTCCAGTACCACGTGGATTTTTCTCACTATTCAGTTCCAATCAATTTCGGCGCAGCGGTCCATTTGGCCACACTGATGGAATTTAGACTTTTTAAGAATGACATGTTTTTTCCACATAATGAAAAGAAAGCCGAAGCTGAGGAAATATTTGTGAGATTCCAAAAAATTGGAATGTCGATTGATGCGTTATTGCCCTTTGCCTTTCGCCGAACTCGACAGAGACTAAGTTTCATAAATGTTCATTGCTCTTAGTTTTCTGCTGAATTCATTTTCAGATTTTTATTAGTCGTGAAAATTGTCATCGATATCCACAATTGCAGTTCTGATAAAATCGGGCAAATTCAGGACTTCGGATTTTGTTATGAGTACCCATGGAAATCATGAAACAAACCGCTTCGGCCCAACTGAAACAACGTATTATGTTACATATAACGACTTTTCGGTAGCTGGATGTTTGTAGTTTGTACTCTAATTAGGTATTAGGCTACTACAGAATCGTGCATGGTAATGTCACATTGTTTGCAAATTTGAAATATTTCTATTAAAATATTTTTCTTCGATTCTTGTAAGGTCACAGATTTGCGCGCCATCATTTTAAATGAAGATGATACAATATTATTAAGTGTCGGGAGGCAATTTATGCGTATGACAATATGTCTGTCCGTCTGCCACTGGTCTATTCTGACGAAATTACTAAACCGGTGCGGTTGTTCCGTAGGCCAATGTGGTTGGGGCAAATAAATTTCAGAGAAATTGCTTACTAATTTTCTACTTCTGTTCTTGGGCTTCTGATAATTTTTTATTCAAGTAGCGACCATATACAATTCGTCAGCCTTCACTAATTATTTGGCAGTGAAAGTTAACGATAATGTACCGTTATAGACCAAAATTAGTTTATGACTGTTTTGATAGAGCTGTTTGCGTTATTTTTTATGAGACTCATAGCTAGAACGTCGAGTTCGGAAAAAATCACGAATTATATTGCATTAAACGTTAAGTAATAAGTCAATGCAGTTTTTTGAGAGAACTCTTTGAGTTGATCAGTTTTTCATTGCGAATTAACAGAGCTGTTAGAGTAATTCAGTAGCAAACTTCTATCATACTTATACAATTTTTGCATTTCAACGCTTTCGACACTTTTCTACATTCTTATTATATGTAAACAACAAGTGTACAGGTTTAAACATACAGGCTGTTTTTATATACTTAAATTATTTCACACCGGATGTGTTTGAGGCTACTCATGCTATCAATTGTTTTACACGAAAGTGAAAACATGCAAGAAATTAGTAAATTCGTGCTGCTGATATATTTTTTCACGGAACCAGGTCCTCCCGGCAGCGTTTGTTTCTAGTTGTCGGTTCGTTTTCATATGAACTATTTCTAAATGGATTCTGTCTATGGCGAGCGAATGGTTTGATATAATGGCAATAAATTATCCATGTGATAATTGATCAGTCTTAGCAATAAATAAGCAGACAATAAAGCCAAAGTCAAACGTGTCACGCTAATCCGTTTCAGTTCATTTGTTAAAGGCGAGAAGAATCATAATATGTATAAAATGCTGAAAAATTGATTACCTTGTCATCCAAACAAATCTTTAAACGCTTCTTGTAATGGATTGTATTCAGTAAGCGCCATTCATCTCATTGTATGATTAGATTATCGTATCATATTAGCAGCAAGTTGTTGATCGTTTACAGATTACACAAACCAACTCCAGGGCAGATCCTCTTCGTGACAAGAAATTATGAAGTGATGTTTAATCCGAAGCAAATGAAGCCAATAAAGTGACTGGATTGGTTTGTACTCTACATAAGTGTCTATTTGCTAAGTAGCATCTCCATCCAAATTTTTACTCACCACACACCTGCACCCGTACTTGCGTATGAATAGAAACAAACAAACTACATTTGTTTCATTAAACAGTTTGAGAGGGTCCGGTCAGAAACAACAGTTGTCGCTACTATGACAGCAGCGACTGCTTATCAGACCAAACTCCCGGACAAAGATTGTAGGCTACTTAATTGTCTCTCGTTCAAATTTGCATTGCATGAAAGGTTTGTTTTTGGCAAAATTGCCTTGCCTGACGAAATGAAGAGATTATATAGTTCATACTCTGTTAGACAATCAAGGTACCACACCAAAAATCGTCACTTGTCATCATCACAGCATGCTCAGTTGCTGTGTCTGCTTTTGAATCATTTTATGACCATGATCATCATCACTTGCATTGGCATCTCTATGCTACAAAGCGGATAAAAGGCAAAATATTTGACAAAAATTTCTCTGCCAAATCCGGATTCAGCCCTCCTTCGGCTAAGCGTCAGAGTGTGTTTGCAATCTACGTAAGCAATATCAGTAATCGGTATCGGTAGTTAAATTATACTAGGATGTTTACAAAGGACAACAAAGTTCTGTTAGAGATTCAGTTCATTGCAGTTACATGTCTCGTAGGGAAATTTCAGTGAAATTCCTTGCATAAAGTTGACGTATGTAGGCCACTGTCAATATACCTATGGCATTTTATGATTTTAATATCAATATCATTGTACATAATATAGATAACCCTTTGTTTCATCGTGTACTTCATGACATTGCAAGGATATCAGATAATGATTGGTTTAGGCTGTTGATCCGTCAACATTTGTAATCAGTCGTGGGGGAATACGTAATCTCTCGGTCATTTCCATGTTGTCAGTTTTCCGGTTTCATTTATTATCTTATTAACAAAATTCATTTGTCTAGCAACAATTTCATTGAAACTTTAAAATTATTCAAATCGACCAATTCTCCTGGTGGATATCCCCATGCAATGCAACAAAATGATCTGGCTTGAGCTAATACTTAGTTGCGCCGGAAGAATTGGAGGTTGTTTATGTCATGTGTTATCCCGAAGGTGAACGTCCTATATGAAATGAATATTTATAGATCTCCTATCAATATTTGTAGCTGACTTAGATACTTAAGATTCTCCAGGAGAAAATATCAATGCGTTGGTCTCATACACGCATCTCAGTGCTCGCCACAACGTTTCGCAGACCACCCCCACCTAACCATTACCCTACTGCCTCCAAAATGTTTAATCGTGCATTCGCACTATTTTCTTGGAAGCACTCGCGTGTATGACTAATATGCCCCAGAATTATCTAATGGTCTAGAAAAGCGTAGGGGGCCCACAGTTTCGCATCAATTACCGTACCATTATGCTGAAAGGATTCACACATTGCGTCTGGTTAGTCACTCCACTGTGGTTGTTGTTATCATAGTANATATGCCCCAGAATTATCTAATGGTCTAGAAAAGCGTAGGGGGCCCACAGTTTCGCATCAATTACCGTACCATTATGCTGAAAGGATTCACACATTGCGTCTGGTTAGTCACTCCACTGTGGTTGTTGTTATCATAGTACAATGTATCAAAGTAATCAAGAACATTGGCACTGTCGTCGGACATGTGATACAATAAAACGACAGGCGCCACACGACAAGTTGGTCAATATGGTTCAGTTTCCCTATGCGAGTCTGTAGAGCGAACACTATAAACATACTTATGCACCATGTATATTTCACGCCAAAGACTAGTTCTTATACGTAATAGTAAAAAGTGCAAAGACGCTTGTTGGCCCACATGTACATAAATGCGTGTGCGTATACTTATCAACTACAAGTGTTAGCAACTTTAACAAATAGCAGGCCAGTGTAGGCGTAGGAAGGTGACTACGAAGCGAAAAGCTTCATATAACATATTACTGTTTCAGCAAAAAAGAATAATAAATTACGATCGATTTATAGTAGAAAGGTCATGGTTCTAGCGAAACTCAGTACGGTGCATGGAGACATGCTTAACTGGCTAGACAGATGAATCAGCACTATCTTCCAACACTCGTTTAATAAAGTTATATTGCGATGCATCGAAATGTTGAATGTGCCATTTTTTGTCAGAATTACGTATTGAGTTAAGGTGAATGGGTTCCTCATAATGATTATCTTACTAGAGATTTAGATTTCCTATGTAGACCTAATCGTATTACGATTATGCGGAGCCCATGTGCGCAACCAGATGCTTTGTGAAGCTAAATCGATTAATGTAAATATGATGATAATAATGTACACAATTCGAAAGAAAAGCTTAAAAACCTGCTCTTGGCGTCATCAAGTGTTCCTCAACCTAGACTCTACTATTTAAACATGTTGTATGTCTATCAAATTGCAACAATGCAGGTACACAAAGCATTTACCATTGTCATAAAAGCCACCAAACAAATAAGCACACGCTTGAAAATACTCGTTTCAAGTTGGGTATACCTTTTTAAAGCGTGGTGACTAAGTAAGGTTTCCTTCTAACTGAAATACCATGTGGATTCTCTAAAATTAGATATCTTTGCTATAAATAATAACAAGGCCGCTATGAAAACAGTAAAAGAGCCAGTTCCTTACAAGTTTACCTCTTTCTTACCTGATCGAGTTGAAAAACTGAGTGAAGCAATAAAAGTCCATACAAACATTGCAAAAAATAATGGCAAATACCAAGAACTCCAATACTATGTAAGAACGCATGAAATGTTGCTGCGTGTTCTACAATAGCCCAATGCATGCCCACGGTGGTGGCTAGCTTAATGCCAGTCACTTTGTGAATTGAGCACGGATTCGTCATCATGGTGTGGAATGAAATCTCTGAATTCTTGATTCTAATTTTCGATCGGTCACAGTATTCACTAGTAAGAGCAATTCCGCGTATTTTTATACCACACAAATCCCGAATTTCGGTTACCGTCTGCTATACTAAAATACCTTAAGATTACAAATTGCTCTGGTCCTATTGCAGGAAAGCGAAGCAAAGTGAATATTCACATGCAATGCATGTCAGCACCCACGTACTGGATGCTTTCTAAAGACATTCATACTCAAATTAAATTTAGTCAATTAATACAAGTCGTCTGGTAGTGCGTTCCATATAATCCGTTCTAATCAATTATGCGCTGGCATGGCACTAACTGGAAATAATTACTGTGTAGGGGCTATGACATTCCTGTAGAAACACATAATTTGCAGGTATTCTTTCTGATTGTGGCCCTGTACTGTGTCGCATAGGCTCTCATTTACACCAGCTGTCACGCGTCGCTTTGGTTGGGTAGGTTAAACGTTTCTTATTACTTTCAAAGACCATTGGCAATAATACTGGATCGCAGAAATACCAGTAAGGGGAACTTTAGTTATAATAAACTTCTGAATGTTATAGTTGCAAAATAAAGTCATTCGAACAATTCCACTAGATTTCGAGCGTATGTCATTGTAGCAATTCCAATTTGCAGTAGATGCTATCAAATATTTACTAGCTATGATTTAAATAACATTTATGTTGGGGACTTTTTGCGCGTGAAGATTTAAAATACGTCTTTAAAACATTCGTGGTTTACTGCCTACATAACGCATACGTAATATGTATGCTACATGCAGTTGTTTAAAAATCCCAGGTTCCATAACTAATTTTTAAGTTCTAATCAAGTACAGTTCCGTCAACGATTTTTGAAAAAAATCCGATTTGTACTCTGCTTCTATTTCTTGAATCATGCACTAGTTAATAAAAGCATCTGAAAAACGCAGATAGGAACATGCACAAGAAAACTCCACAAGAGTGCTTGTTGTCGACAACACTTCTGTTTATATCCGGTTCATGCTTGACCATTCGG
>JAAXOA010004195.1:0-10556 GCA_036561885.1 Salina celebensis
CATCACATTCTTCAAGTGGAAAATTTTCTTAGCAAAGTAGCAAGTTCATAGCACATATGCGCTCACAAAGTTCACTTATAGTGCATTTTGAGGTGCAGTCGATGTGCTGCTTTTATCCTAAACTTCGATTGTGTTTGTGATTAAATACATTGGAAACGAGAACTATCGGAAATTTCAATAGTGGAAAAATATTTATCGGAAAATTCAGATATCCGTATTGGAATAAGAACATATGGGAAATGTGAATATGGGAATTGACAAATAGTGGAGAAATCATATATTTAAACTGCCGTCCACCGTTCTACCTAGCCAAAGCCGTTGCACTTTTGAAAAACGGATATCTTCTTATGGGTTCACTGTACCTCCTCCGACTAAGAACAAGTCATGTCTCCAGCTATGTCTAAAATTTTAGTTTTTTTTCTTTCCAGCTGCATCACACCAAAATACCATCCACAACAACATTTTATCCTAACGACACCATGTACCAACGAACTATAACCGTAATATTCATAGAAAAATGCGTGTAAATCATCATGACTCTTGAAAATGCCCGTATACAGAACGGTACTAGCGGAATTTTCCGATATATATTGTTCCACTATTGAAATTTCCGATATTTCTCGTTTCCAATGTATTTAAACCCAAACACAATCGAAATTCAGAGTAAATGCAACACATCGAATCCACCTCATAATGCATTTAGACGTATTATTTGACACATCCGCAGACCCAACAACGACACCTACGGGTTGGGCATCCGAGAACCATATTTAGGCATCTGGTAGAAGACTAAACCATAATATAGGTATTTCTTGAAATTTGCCGTTTAAGGTGACCGTTACAGCCAAATATGAGTTTTGGCAGTGCCGCCTCCCTGTAAGCTGCACCTTTTGGCCAAATTGGTTGAAATTTTGCAGGTTAGCTCTCTGGAGTGTGCTTAAGATGGTCAGATAGGGAAATTGTTTTCAGAAGTAAATTTATCACCATATATGTATAACGTATTATGTTGCACTACGTATTGCAGTTTGGAGTAAAAACAACTAAGCCGATTTTTTGTGTTGTTGTAACTTCTGAAAACTATTTCTCTATCTGACCATCTTAAGCACACTCCAGAGAGCCTACATGCAAAATTACAACCAATTTGGTCAAAAGATGCAGCTTACAGGGAGGCGGCACTGTCAACTCATATTTGGCTGTAACGGTCACCGTTAACGGTAAATTTCAAGAAACAGCTATATTATGGTTTAGTCTTCTACCAGATGCCTAAGTATGGTTCTCGGATGCCCAACCCGGAGGTGTCGTTGTTGTGTCTGCGGATGTGTCAAATAATACGTCAGGACTAAATTTACCATCTCAATTCTTAAAAGTAACAATTTCAGATGTCAGCCACCATAATGTATTCCACCGTTTTTTTACCCTTTTTATCCAAATAGCAAGTCCACCAGAATAGAATCAGCACAAGAGTTTTTGTGTCATTACCACTGAACAAATCAATAACATCCCCTGAAACATACAATTGACAATAATTGAACCTAATTTCATTGAACTCACAAAATTTCACTGAAATACGACTGGCGATAAAAAGAAGAAAAAAAACACCAGGATGTGGTGCGCAGCAAAGAGGAATTCTAAAAAAAATATAACTGAGATCTGGTCGGCCAGACAGTTGACACTACACATAATGTCTTTGATCTAAGGAACGCTGGAGAAAATGATACAAATAATGCATTTTGATAATTGGTTTGTTACATCTCAACTTGGATCGAATTGACCAGTCTTCATTGGTGCGTGGGCCAAAGTAAAATTAAAATTTCAAAATTTCGATGCTACAACTGGGACAAGTTTTCAGAAATCTATCGTTAAAGATTTAACGGTGTAAGTGCCGCAGTATTAGAATTATATTGTGTTTAAAGCTTCAACAAACGCTTACCACGGCCTTTGCTTCGGTAATCTTTCTACGCATGGTCAGTTGGGGATTTGTTACAGTAGACGAAAGTAAACAACAATATCAACTGAAAGTCTATAATCTATAACCGCACTTATGAAATTAAGTATTATTGTACCAAATCCCTCTAAATTCAACTACTACTACCACAACTGTATTTGATGAAGAAATATTTGTATCATTGATCCCTCTAGAGACTTTTTAGATTATCCAAGCAACGAAAACCTAATCATAGGGATAATTGTTTATTACGAAGCTGAACTTTGTTCAGCAAGTAATGATGTCGATGAGTTTGTCTGTCTGTCTGTCTGTCCGTCTGCGCTCTACAGGCCGTACCTTTGGGCCGATTTAGACCAAAAATGGCAGAGCGATACTTTGGACCCTAAGGAAGATCCCTATTGATTTTTGGCCGAATCGGTTGACCCCAAGGGGCGGGGCCAGGGGTCAACTTTTTTCTTTGCATTTTGATAGGGCATGTGAGATGTCATTCGAAAGCCCTTTTCAAGAGCAGTCGAATGGTGTGTTTTGTGTGCATTTTCGCTGTAACTGGGGGCGTGGTCAAAGGTCAAACTTTTTCTTTGAGCTTGAGACTTGGCGTGTGGGGTATCATTCTATAGCGTTGATTTTAAGCTTTAAGTTTTTTACGTTTTTTTAAGGTTTCAGCTTCGTCTTTATAGCTTTAAAAGCTTTTATTTTTACTGAAGGGTCTTATAATATAGGTAGGTACGCCACATGTATAGTAAGGCAGGAAGTCATTGTTGACATCCTGGGTAGAAGAAAAAGTTAAAATTAGTATTCATATGTATATATAAAAAATACTCAAAACTGCTTCCAACTGGGTTTTGAGTCCTCTGCATCTTGGTTCAGTGACTAAACTATCATGTAAAAGTAGGATTATGCCATTTTTGATCATTTCCAACATTTTTCGGGTAAATATCTTACCTGTTGAAATTGGTTTTTTTACCAACTGCAGATGGACTTCACTTTGCAGTTGATTGGTCTGTGTTCCAAACTTGACTGAGCTTTCACTGAAGTATGTCGTGGCGGTTTAGAGTATTTGTTGAATACTAGTGATAACAAAAACCTTTTATAAATTAAGGAAAATTTCAACACGGGCAGAGACTAACGAATGTGCAACGGTTTCCAGGAAAAACCGGAAATCCTGGTAAGATTTGCAGGACAATGAAGAATTACTATAAATATTGCGACAGGATGTCCAATCATCTCATACATACATAACTTCTTATTAAGTAGCGGAAGCTACTTTATGCGGATGCTGTCTGCGTCCGTTTGTCTGTCTGTCATCATGCCTACAGGCGGTACCTATTGACCGATTTCAAACAATTTTGGCACACACGTTCATTTTTCATTGAAGTTGTGTGCGATTAATTTTCAGCCTCTGAGGTGTCACCGGTCACGAGTTAAGTTCACAATTAATTAACTTTACCGCATTAAAAATTACGATTTTTGAAAAGAATTGGTTTTGATAGTGCTGGTTTAGCTGATTTGTTTTGTCCACGGCACCCTTGCCGAATTTCTTCAAATTCATGATTAAATGGCACAATTAAACTCACGATTATTTTATCGAACTCCCGTTGGGTTGATCATATATTGTCCACGACATCAATGACTGATTTCGTGAAATTGGCAAGTTATTGATGAAATTAAAGTCCACTTTAATGTCCAAAAAATCTATTTAAAGCTTTAATATCTTCCTCTACGTTTCTATATTTCGATTGTGGGTTTATTTAAAAATCAGTTTGACTTCCGGTAGAAAGTTCAAGAGTTCGAAATGGCTACCAAGACCAAGAGTTCGAAAGGGTGTGGCTATGTCGTTTATCAACAGTGATACAGTTTAGCCATTCAAACATAACGTCTTACCAGTACCTGCATTTACCTAACAAATGCTATGCTGATGCACTTGACTAAAGTGATTATTCTAATATCTCACCAACCTATATATGGATTTATACATTACTCTGCCAGGAATGTTGGGTAAAAATTAATTGATTGGTTTCAATTAATTTCAAATATCGAGATAAAATTAAAATAACTAATGAATATAAAATTAAATTAATTGAAAATTTGAGTGTTGGAAGGAACGTTTCGAAAATATCGTCAAGTGTAAAATACTCAGAATCATCACCAGTTTTTCCCCCTACAGAGAAACCGGATATTTGGCAACCAGTGATCGATGTAGACGGACAGACACCAACTTCATAGACGATAGTTACAGGAAAGCTCCACATATAACATTCAATATCAGTAACTAATTCATTTCATTCAAAACCGAATTGTCCAATCACAATTGCATATTTTGGATAGTACGAAAACAATAAAAAAACATGAACATTTTTTATTTGCAATAACGCCCACTTCCTTGTGATATTTGCACGGCCATCACTGACCCTAACTTTTGTGACATCCTCGAAGATGTGGCAATAAGGAACTAAAGCTTATCGCTTTTTCTTCTGTATATATAAAAGACATCGCCACTGGCTCTTACATAGTCCAGTAGTTGTTGAGGAAGAAAACTAAACTCCTCTTTTGAAGCTGTCAGAGTACATCAGGACAATGAAGTTCACTGGTAAGCTAAATCAAATCTTAAAATTTTACCGTCCACGGTTCCCAAATTAGTTTTTTTATTTGTATAAATCACAAAGTTGTTTAATTGCTGGACGCTGATATGTATTTAACCATATGAGTTATAATTTGTAGGCACATCCGGGGCCAGCTTGGCATTACTGCACCTATTACTTATCCATTGTTATGCTAACATGGAGGAGTCGACTCAAGATCAAACACCAGTATCTTGGGAAATAGTAGTAAATCCAAAATCAGGATCAGACTCTACCATTGGAAAGGACATCCTTAAATGGGCCCTGCAGACAATTCAAACACATGAGAGAAACGACACATTGAGTCAAATGAACTACACTGTTACGCTCAATATTAGTGTCAACCTGAACGGACATCTTGATTACGAGGAGAATGGAACACAATATCAGGTCAGTAAAAATAGTTCGCATAATAATTGTTGGCTTAGGTAGATGTAAACTGTTACTACATCTTGCGCTTTTAGGACGAATGTTCAGTTCATTATTCATATCTACAAATCGCGTGGTCACCAAATTGGATTGTAGCACTGTTCATTTCAAATCATGAAAAATTGAATCCCTACAAAGTCTCTGTTCGCCCCAAGGTTCCTCAAGAGTCATAGTGAACAAAATTTAAATCAAACAAAAGGATGTGTATTTTTTTACCAAATACGTTAGCATCATTCAAATTTTGCTAACCCGAACGAAGCATTGCTAAATACGATTTAGTCTTTAGTAAAACAAATAAGTTCTGGCCATAAACACCTTAGGGAAAGCATCAAACACAGCATATCTGGTAAAATTTTACCTCCTTGTTACAAGGATTTCTCATCAGTCATCTCAGTTTACAGAACAATTATAGACGCGCATGCCCCTAACTTTAAATGACATAACCGTTAGTCTGGCAAGGCCACTGTAATTTATACCATAAGCGAAACCTAACTTTAATTTTGTTCATTTGTTAAATCGCTATAGAGAACCGGAGAATCCCTGTCCATTATGCTTATAGACAACAACAATGTTAGGAAATACGAATGGCAGGAAACTCAATTGTTGACGGTTGGGACGGCTGAAAATTTAACTAGCGCAGCTGCAGATCTTCTTGCGGTAAGTAGTCCAGTAAAGCTGCAAAAAACCCCGAAAACTTACTTTCCAAAGTCTTGCGAGGATGTCTTCAAGAAAAACAAAACTAGCGGAATATATGTTATCATTCAGCCAATTCCAGGATCGAAGCAATATCTTAACAAGGTATCCTTTTGTATCTTTCTAATTTAGAAAAACATATGGCAGGCAAACCTTTAACACAACAGTTTGTTTTATTTCTAGAATGTTTACTGCGATTTTGTCACTGACGGTGGTGGCTGGACGGTCATCCAAAGGCGCACAATGCCGACTGATACTTATGTGGACTTCAATCAGACATGGGATGCGTACGTTAATGGATTTGGCGACTTAACTGGTAGCTTTTGGATAGGCAAGTCTACTTCTTGCATGTCAAAATAAACAAACTTGAACATGAGTAATGGGATACGATAAATAATAAATAATATTCATATAGGACTAGATACAATTGCCAACCTAACGCGTCTTGGAGATCAATTAATCAGAATAACAGCTACGGACTGGAATGATGTGACAAGAATGGGTTTGTATAGAACGTTTCTAGTAGGTGACAGTAGGACCAATTACAAGCTCCATGTTACAGGGTACATGTTTCAACATAGTACAGGTTTAAGTAAGCTAAATTTTTTCATCTCCTCACCTCTCATACAGCCAGCGCTCAGGTAAAAGCCATAATCAAACGTATTTGAAACTATTTGGAAACCAACTTTAAATAATTGGGATTTTCCCGTAGAGCGCTGACTGTAAGAGCTTATCAAACATGTAAAGCTTACTTTTCAAAAGCTTTTAACACACTAATGTTATTTGAACGTAAGGTGAGGATTTCATAAACCATGATGGCATGGAGTTTTCAACTATAGGCCACGATAATGATAAATCAAAGGGGGACTGCGCAAAAACGTATTCGTCTGGATGGTGGTTCAATGATTGCTACTACGCAAGTTTACACATAGAATCATATTTTAGTGATATCTTTTCATTTTAATGAGTTGGCTTAACAATGTTTTACACAGGTGAATTTGAACGGTGTATATTTATCCATCCCCCATGGAAAAGGGATTGGATGGAGGTCCTGGCATGGAATCGGATATTCCCTCAAGTTCGTCGAGATGATGATTCGAAGCAAAGGATTCACACCTTAAAGCTAATAATTTGAAGATCTGCTGTCGCAGAGTGTATGTACTAAAGGGTCTAGAAATAAGTCTTTCACTTACCTAAAGATTTATTCATCATCCATACTTGTAGCCATGATAAATAGAATTAGTACATTTTAGTGCACTGCAATAAACCTTGCATGAACTTTCTTCAACATTTTATTGGCACAAAGAAATGTTTAAAACACATTGGCAAATTTAGCTTAGTACATTTGAACGATCAAATGAATATGATATATTCATGATTTAATACTGCTTATCCTCACTGTATGAAAATTTTTCTACGTTGGAAATCCAAACATGTTTTTTTAAAGCACGTCTCGCACTTTATAATAATGTGGCCTTTGTATCAGGTGTTTGAAAATAACTATTGCACAACATGTTCCTATTAGAGTACGCATTATTAAATGATTACTTGTAAGCTAACAATAAAGTTTCACTTCAATCCAGACCAAAGTCATATGGACAAAATGTTTAATCTCAAAATGAACAAAAAGCTTTTCATGAATCTAAACAAAGTAAGATAATAAACACGTCGGGTAAGCAAGTCATATTAACGAGTTTAGTATGTAGTTAGAATAGGAGTCACCCATGATCAATAATTAATCACTACGGCCCTACTTTACTACAACCATCAGTTTCACGTAGCAAACAAGCCATCCACTGAATGGGTTATTATGATAATAGTATGTAATATATATCTGCCGATACCATAGAGGTGTTTATGTGAAAAATTGGGGGAAAAATAACAAAACTTAAACATGGACAACCATGACGTTTCAATCATATCATAACCATGCAGCTTGCAGACTCATGAGTTCTGAAGTGGCAACTTTCATCTAATGAACTCTTCCTGTGTGCGGCACCGACCCAATAGTTATAATTACACAAAACAGCAAACACCTTAGTTATGTTATGGTTTTATCTGTTCATATTTTAAAAACAAATGGATTGTTAACGATTGCCTTGTAATTAGTTCATAACTACATCGGAGCCCATTGTAGGTCAACCACAAAGTTAATTATGCATTAGTTTCTATCCAAACATCCAACTTTTGTAGTTCATATGAAGGTTTATGCTTTTGGATGTTGCCATGTACACTCTGTTTCAGATTAATTACTTTTTGGTTTATTGATTACATAACTCCACTTACATACGACTACTTGTGACTCATTGTGCTATTCTAAACACTATTTCTTTCCTTAGATTTTGTAAAATGTTGTTTTGAAAATTTCTGTTTTCTGTATTTCTGGATACCGGATCGAAGCGCTGTGTTGGACTCTTCATCTGATAGTTGAGAAAACATGGCTTTAACAGCACACACCAGTTCTTCCTTTGTTTCGACGGGTATATCCGTAATTCCAACTACAAAAAGGTTTTGCATTCGAATTTTCTTCTCATTCCTCTCCACTTGCTTCTCTAAGGCAGCCAGTTTATCAGAAACCAGCTTAATTCTCTTTGAATTTTCTTCGATTTCCTTTCTAATTCCGATAATATCAGTAGTATTTTGTCGCGTTTGGTTCCTAATTTCTTCGATAATTTGGCTATATTTGTCAGAAAGAAGTTTCACCGAGATGTCGCTTGTGGTTTCCTGTATCTCGTCTGCTTCGGGTTTAACCTGCTTGTTATTGAAAGAAATGCAAAACCCACTGGTAGAAAATAATGCTTTGGCTTCTTTTCTAAACCGTGATCCCTTGAAGTAGTAAATTAATAAATTAACTGACGAGTTAACAGCTACAGACAGCAAAACACCCAGAGGCATGTTCTCTGTATACGAATCCGTTAAGAAGATAATATAGATGTACATATGGCTCTATATTACACAAAAACAAAACAACAACCACAGGAACAAACATTTTTGCGGCTTGTATGGCCTTAACTTGATTCACATTCATTTCTCTCCGGCGTTTCCCCAACTGGCGGATTTCCCTGTACACAAGACCGTTTAGAATCAAAAGAAGGGGTAGTGGTAGCCAAAAATCAATAACGTCAAAAAACTGTCCTGTATCCAGATACCAAAATTGTTCCATACTGGAGCTTAGAATTACATGGTCCAGATGGTTCAGACTGGGAACATCCCTAAACGGGTTTTTTGATACATAAAAGCTTAAGCCGCGTGGGACTCCCATTAATACAGCAAAAATATACGTGAAGAAAACGTATCGTTTAGAGTTGGACGATGTGAACCAGCTTAGAGACTTCAGAGGATAGGCAATTACTAAATATCGCTCGAGTGTTATTAAAACAGTCATAAAGGAAGAACCAGATCGAGCTGAAAGTTATTCAATTCCCAAAGGTTAGAAAGAAAGTTGTTTGAAGTTGTTTTATCATTTCGTTTTTACCAATCATGCAAAACGATGCTCCTATATAAGTAATGTATATAGTGATTGAACCGCTATTCAACTTTCCTACAAAAAAATAGGAAGGTGTTTGTAGATTACAGTAAAGAACCGTTACGTACTTCACCAGTTTGGTTAATTCTATTTTGCTGAATACTTACGAACCACCAACATGATTCCAGTAGTTCCAAGTGCGGCAGTAAAGCTAGCAATTAAGTCAATCCACGCCAAACCAATGAGTAGAAGGTCAAAAGAACGCCTACGCTTTTGACGCATAATAATGGTTATAATAAGAGAGTTTGTGAATGTGCCCAGAGTTCCAAAAAGCACAATCAGAACCCATTCCATGACCAACACGGTGTGTGCAGTGGATCCTAAGTCGTCAAAGGCACCTCCAAATGAAAACCGCCCAACAAATTGACATGTAACACACACGCTAGAATTGAACCTAGAACAGTCAATGTGGCTTTCTGGAAGGTCTATTACACCACACGTGGATAGAGGTAGAAGTGTTATCGATATGTTATTGCTACCCAATTCAGATATTGATTTGTTGGACTGCATCGTGATGCTTGCACTTGGAAGTAATGTGCTTTCATTCAAAAACTGAAGAAATAAATTTCAAACCACATAAATAAACCTCTGCTTAAAGGCCAAAACTGTGTCGAGCGAATGATCGATGCTGTTTTCCTCAATCGACCAACCACCATAAACATGCACTAGAAAACTATATTTGTCGTAAATTTAAAACCATTACATCCTTATACATGATTATTTTTGTTCATTTATTTATATTTGGAATTCCTTGGAACCTTGCAGTATTTGCAATATGATAATGATGCTTTCTAAAACCTTTATCGTACAAACAGAAAAACCACATTGCTCCTAAATATAGCGTTTCTTACTTGTATGAACTTGTTAAATATACATTAGGATTATGATGATAATGTGTCATGACTCAGAAATGTAATTGCTTCTTTTCCGAAAACAAAATACTTATTGTAGATTTGAATTTTGATTTTGACAAACATTTTAGCCACCCTGATGTTTTTCAGTTGCTTCGGGTTTCGAAAAAGATGAAAAGGGAAGGTATTGAGGGACAGCAAAAGTGGAGACCGAGAACAAATCGAACAAATCGATGAGGGAATGCAATCACCAAATATCTCTAAAGTGTAATTATAACAGTCATATAATATAATATAAAAACAGTATGTACCTAATTCTGTATCTTATAAATATATGATATGAATTTCGAAATATAGTAATTCAATTCAATAAAAGAGATGCCAGACCGAGCTGTAGTGTTTAGGAAAATGGCAAATCTTATTTAACCAGTCCGTTACACCACGAAATCTTGAAGTAGCGAAAGCGAAGCCACCTTCATTTGATATGTTGCAAT
>JAAXOA010004196.1:0-10555 GCA_036561885.1 Salina celebensis
CACCGATTGTGTGTTCATCACCCTTTATATTTAGAATTATATACTTGTCTGACGTCGTCAAGAAACAAGGTGTCCTCGCCTACATTCATCAGATAAGTGTGTAACAAGTTGATAAGACTTAAGTATGCAGTTCAGACGAGTGGAATAATACTGAATAACATATCGTTAGTGAAAACTTTCGCGCTTAACAAACACGGCATTGCAATATTCGGGCCTGTGATTTAAAGCAACCATGCAGGGACTCGTAAATTGCGAGAACAAAATTATAAAATTTTTGGTGTACTTTATTCACTCGATATGAAAGCAGTCCATCGCGAAAAAAGATGATGTCAGCATTATGCTCGTTTTTGTAAAAATTCTCTTTTCGAGTGTATCGATTCCTTTGATGTTTGTGGCTGGGTCAGCACTGTAGATTCAAAAATGTGTGCTGAACAAGCATAAAAAATGAAGAAAAAAAAAATAGTATGAAGAAACGTTGATGATGACCATGATAATAATACCCTTGTTCATTTTTATGGCTCCGTATAACGACAGCGTAGTAAAAAAGGTGTTTGAGAGGAGAAAGTTACGACAAAAAATATATGAAAGCATGCTACATTTTGTAAGAATCATTGCTTTTGATCAACCATAAAAAATATGTTAGCCAACGAAGATGCAACTTAAGGAAGGGACAATTTTAAATCAGGGTTGAGCAAACCATTTGACTCTTTTACGCATTTGAAATCTTGCCAAAAAACCATTCCCTGGGTTCAATATTATATTTGCTTCTCCGGTAACCTCACTTCCTTGGAAATACCTTGGGAAATAAATACTCGTTTATGGAAAATCTAAAATATTTTCGCGTAGCGTAGCCATAGGTAGTTGGTATTATGTCCAGCTCTGTTCTTTAGCTTTCACTTTCATTCTTGACAAGAGGCTTACAGACTATCAAAAAAGCGAGAATGGACGAGTAGTATGCATGAGTAGATTTTTAGAGCATTATTGAACGAAATGGTCACTGAACTACAGAATGGAATCTGGAGCTAGTATATTTTATATGTACATACACTCATGTATGTTGTGCACAGAAATATGAATTAAAGAGGGAGATTGTGATGAACATAGTCGGTTTAGAATCTTTCCAAACGCCCGACCCCAACTAGATTGAGTTTAACAGGTTCAAGTAAACTTACAGTTCAAATTTCCTGATTCTGATGAAAAACGTCATGTAACATGTTGTTTGTTGTGAACTCGCAACAAATGACTTAATCAACACGCATCTCCATCCATAATGTAATTAACGCATGTTGAATACAGTTTCCAGTTGCCTAAATTTGTTGTTCATGTGTAAAAACAATGAAATGATACGTCTACGAGACAGAGAATAATGCCTAATTTTAAACAGCAATTGATATCTCTCAAGTAATCGGTATGCGTGACGATCAGTAGCAAGTCTGTGCTTATAGTCATGCAGCTGCCGTAGAGGCTCGCTACAAATCACTGGAATGGGAAGAAAGTTTCCTGTATCAAAACACACAGGTACTCATTTTATAGCCATAGGTAGGAAACACCGAAATGAAAACCTATGTTTTTGTTCGACAACTATTCTCCAAGCTATATATAAGAAGTTACAATTATTTATTACTTTTCTTAGAAACCTCAGAGTATAGCCATACGTAGGAAACACCGAAATGAAAACCTATGTTTTTGTTCGACAACTATTCTCCAAGCTATATATAAGAAGTTACAATTATTTATTACTTTTCTTAGAAACCTCAGAGTCCTTGGTGGTCGGCTCCGTGAGTATTTCGCAGACCCGCAGAGAAAGTAAGTCGTCTCAATTGTTATTCCAATCATCTCCATGTCAACATTCATTTTCAAGCTGATGATTGGATTGATAGCATTATTGATGGTGATCTCACGTAAGGATGGATTTAGAATGAGCAATGAGACAGACCAACCCCACCTGAATTTTTCATCATATCTACTGGGAGAAAGTACGTGCATATTTTGCAAGCAAATTTATCTATGCACATGTGCATTTGTTACATACAACTGATTCAGTCGTCACGCCTACACATTACATCTTCTGGAAATCGTTTTTAACATGTTTTCTTGCAATTTACAACGTGAAGTTCTCTTTCCGTTTCCCATTTAAAGCTTCACTGAGCAAGTAGTATGATGAGGCCTATGAATTACGCGTTGTGCATCATTTGATGCATTTGTTTTTCGGTGCATTTGAGACATCAGCTTTTGTGTTGTTTTGATCACACGCAGTCGAGACACGTTCATGCCATAGCTGAACAAGTGAAGAATTTGTGCTCTTCAAAATTCCACGAATCAAATAAATCAGTAGACTTCCATTCCCCTTGTGCTGTTAAATTCCCAACCGTCGACACGGTAGGAAGACTTTTCGTCTACCTTTTCAACCCATTTTTGTGTATTGCTCTACCACTTCCCGTTCCGCTGTGCACAGGTCATTTTACCTATTCTGAAATATAACAGGAAGCCACTTCATCATTTTCTTCCCTTTCCGTCCATTTTCCTTGTCATATCTGCCATTTGGCTTGTAGGGTACACTTGCAAACAAGCCGAGTCCAATTTTCTCTTCAGCCTATAAGCCTGTCTCGGTTAGGAAGCAGCAAGCTTTTTTTAAAGAGCTCACATCGACTTTCTCGTGTATTTCATGGTCTCCACTCTAATTCCATCATGATGGTCAAACCGTACTGGATTATGGCTTGCAATGACCCCCAATATATTAATCCGTGAGAGTGGAGCACAAATGTAACGGAGAGCTACAGTTTCATCAACGGATGCAGTTCTGCTCCTTGTGCTAAACTGGCGGCCCTGCTCTTATAGACACATTCATACAGTCACAGTCGTTTGAAACGGTAGGTTTCTCACACGAAAGACTATCAGGTTAGAGTAAAATTCTTTCTGGTGCCTATAGTACTTGCATCCAATACGATACTCTGCCCAAAAAAAAGTTCATTAATCATATTGTGGACATCGAATCGATGTTGGTCATTCATTGTTTTTCTAGATTGGATTTTCTTTTTTTCTCTCTGTTTTTTGTAAGCATCGATTTTTTCCCCTTTTCATTGTTTCTGTTCTAGGATAGGTATTAGATATATCTTCGCTGTTATGATGATGACGACCGCTCTTATTGATATTACAAACGATTATGACCAGGGAAGATCATCTTCTTCTTCCTTGTATTGAGTATTTCGTGCAACACAGTTGTCTTCTATAAATCCTTATTCACGGACACTTTTGATTCATTCAGTCATGGCAGTGAAAGTGGAGAAAGTGCAGTCCATAGAACTGGAGATAGATTTTTATTACAAGCAACTGTTCTCTTCTCAGCATTCAATCAACTAACGTTCCAGGGAGGTTAACATTTGGAAATAAATTTTTATGGTAATGCAATTTTGAAACGCTATGATGTTGTGGGCGAACCGCAAAATTGTGAAGAAATCGCGGCGTATTCCAATGAAAATGTTCATATAATGATTGAGGCATGGACTTGTCTGTGTAAAATACAGGCATTTCCGTTTCCCATCAAATGCGGTACACTTAGGTATAGAAAAACACACGTACATGTTTATCATGTTATCATGTTTTTTCACATCTGATGAGTTCTAGAAGTTAACCGAAAATTTTGCAAGTTTGCATAATCTAGTTTGAACGAGGCTAAATCCCGCCTAATAATAATATATTATAAATTATTGTATCCCAGTGATGCTTATTGGATTTTTAATCCAAAATGAAGAAATGGCATTGCTTATTTCGACAAACAAAGGAATCCATAGGCCGTTTTGTGGAAAAGGCTGCAAGGGTATTTATAAAGCAAACAATAAGTAAACAACGTGAGATTTTTTAATGATTGATTATGACACAGACGATAAACTCCAGAAGCGTAGCAGATGCAAACAGAGTTGTTTTTAGTAGAGCTCATATGCAACCTGAGTAGGTCGAAAAGTAGGTCATTTGACATTGTTTAACTTTCGTTGCGTTTCCCTAACCTCACTCTTTGACATGAGTATTTTATTGGAGAAAAGGAAAAAATTAAATGATCCATATCTCAAAGTCGTAAAATGCTCTAATAATAATAATTCATGCCCCAGGGAGATTTTCCCTGATATAACAATGTTCCAAAGGCCCCACTTTTTTTAGTCAGCCAAAAAACCGAACAGGAAGAACACGGTAGAAGATACGGGAAAGCGGACATGCAACTATTCAATATGAAACTTGGATTTTATTGGAAGGGCTTTTGAAATATACTGACAAGTTAATGGAAAAGCTGTAATACTGGAGGTTCGCAACATTGTCATATACCGGATATCCTTCATTTCTCTTGCGCAAAACAGCCAATACGGCCGACAATGGAATTTGGTATTCTTATTCCGGTCTTTTTCCCTTCTAGTCCAGTGTGAAACAAGCGATGATGATGAATGTTTGGAGAAAGCTAGCTGGAAAATTGATATAATGTGGGTGCCTATAGGGATGAGACTGTGACCAGTAAAACTCATATAGTAGACACACTACCCCCTCGAGGAGCCCACCTAATCCCTTGTCTAACAATGACGATTTATATGGGATAAATGGATCTTTCCACCTTGGAAAACCGAATGGAGAAAAGTGACCCTTTCCCTCTTGTCTGAGGACTTTCTGACAGGTTACCCCAACTGTATGGAGCGTCGGGGAGAAAAACTTGTCGCAATAAATCCTCTGGGTTCATGAGTAATTCAACACAGTGGCTGGGGAATATGAACAAAGTGGAAAGTAAAAAGGACATCCTTGAGTTCACACAAACCTTGAGAAATTGATAAGGAAATAATAAAAACAAACCTGGGTAGATTCGGAGATAAAAGTGAAAATAATTACAGAAACAAATTAATAGAAGCGAAATTTTCGCACAACTCAACGTAAAGTTTGGATGTGGTGAAAGCTCAGCTTAAATTTAATTATAAACTTTTACTAGGCATATAGGCTAATTCTGAGTAATTTAAAGAAATGAAAATACCATAGTCATTGGACTATTGTCTGGAATGAATTTCAGTTGGGAAAACTTTCTTTGGTAAGCCTATATCGCTAAGGGATATTTGCGAAGCGAGTGGCATGGCACATCTAAGATAACAAACATATTTATCGCAGCCGTATTTTCATCACTTGTATTCTGAGATTGTGATATTTGGAATTTTCAGCAGGTGTACACACATTCAGCTAAAAAAGGGAGTAAAAAGTCGACTGACAACGGATTACTCTTCCGTTCCTCAGCGGAACTTGGAACGATCAGAGGGATACAAAAAATGTGCCAAAAAAGTAGATTTCCATCTACTTGCACTACCCCAGAGAGCGACGAAAAAAGGCAAGGAAAAAGTGTACACATGATCAAACTCACCGATGTAAGAAGGAGATACAATACAGATTTTTTTTTTTGTTTCAAGTCCTCAGATTTACAGCCACTTTGTCCCCGTTCCCATTTTATGTAAGATGCATCCTTACCTTAGAAAATCGTCAGTTTCAATTGTCACCAGTCAAGGACCTTTTGCAACGACCTCTCAAATGAAATGACCGTCATCCATATAACTTTCATTTTCATTCCTTCCAAAAGTTTTATGCGTAAGGCACAAGTTGAAGAAAAAAAAATCTTCAAGCGAAAAGTTGGATAAGAAAATGCCTCAAAAAGTGGTAGAAACACAAAAACACATTAGCATTACGCTAATGTACAGTTTTACTACCATTTTATTCTGTTACTATCTCAGCGTGGAGAAAATTTCCCTACGAAAATTACCTTTTCTTGTGTACAGTGCAAAACTTGTGGAACCATGTGCGCACTACTATTCTATCAGAAAGTTCCATTTTCTAACCCAATTTACATTGCAAATTCAACCGTTGTGACACAATTCTCGGTGCTCCAGCCCCATTCACTTTGCTATTTGCTTTATACACATTATGCAGTGTCACTTATTATTATCCCATGTCATGATTGTCGATTCCAAAAACAAAATTGAAGATTCCTTATTCCTCGAGAAACTTTATTTTCCATTGTAAATGAGCCATTACTTCAAATATACATTTCAATAATCAAAAGTAGAGCTGTATGGGAAACTCCTTACATAAAAAAAATTGGCATAGTCTTTGACGCAAATAAAAAACTACAATAGACATGTTTTCGAAATCATTTCCAGCGAAACTGGTGACGCGGTAAATGTACTTTTTGGAATCTTTTTAAGAAAAAAAATCGTAAAGACGAAACGAATGTGTTGTGGTAGGAACAACTCTGATGAGATAAAAGTGTAGCGTCTCTTCTGCACAGAGAAGCAATCTAATCAAGAAAAAAAGAGGAATAATAAAACTGCACCATCAACACTACCGCTACTTCACCAGCACCATAAAAAAAGTGTTAATGAGCTAAAAAACGAAATTTTCGAGGAAACAGGCATAAGTAGTGTTCTTTTCATTTTAGACGAGAGAAGAAGCATTATTTTGTTGATGACTCTGAGCCAAAGTGTGAAATAAATAAGGCTGTACAGCACACAACTGAAAAGACGAATACTACACCTGCTTGATTTTTCAGATCTTTGTGCCAAAAAGTTGGAAACCCCATACAAAAAAAAACTCTTTGGAGTAGGTAAACTTTTTCCTAGGATCGACTTCATTAACCTCTTTATTAAATCAATTCCGCGTTTTTCCCGAGCTAGTCCTCACTTCAACATGCACATCACCATGACATGAAAAACCGGTACGATGGAAGAAGCAGTTGAGCATAATTAATGGAACTGCTTTACGTGGAAAAATACAGTCGAGAGGATTGTCGTTTTTTAGAGAGAAAGGAAAAAAAACTTCGTCGCTTTTTCAAGCTTGTTTATTTGGCGAAGGGTCTTGATTGATTGCCGAGGCTCCATGTTACATCATTCAATTTCAAGATTGAAAATTGAAAGGTGAGAGAGTGAAAGTAAAAAAAGGAAAATTAAATATAGTCGCTTTTTTCAAGCTTGTTTATTTGGCGAAGGGTCTTGATTGATTGCCGAGGCTCCATGTTACATCATTCAATTTCAAGATTGAAAATTGAAAGGTGAGAGAGTGAAAGTAAAAAAGGAAAATTAAATATATTGGAATTACAGAAGAAGAAAAAAAACGAATTACAAATTTAATTACCTACTTTAATACCCTATTTGAAAATTTTCTCTGTCCTTTTTCAAGGCTTTACCTTGGAATAACAAAAGAGAAAAAAGTAAAAAATAAATACTCGCCTGGCCTATTTACCATTTTTATTGCATATGGCTTTTGTAAGGATCATCTCTCTTCGCATTATTCTCGTGGAAGAGGATATACAAAAAGATGATATCGCACCTATTCAATTTCATCTGAGTCTCTCGGTCAATCAAAACAATAGAGGAAAAGGGGAGGGTATAAAAAAGCAGTTATACTACCTGAGAGTGTGTGTATAACCTCATCTTATTTTCAAGTAGGCTAGAAAGCAATCCTCCGCTTTAGATTTTCATTCCACGTTTTCGTCTGAAAATCCACCTTGGTTGGAAATAAACTCAGTGTATGACAAGATGATAACGGCAATTGCCAAGGCTTGTAATGGCCCTATATACCTATATTTTTTCATTACTTTCAATTAGTTTCATTGTAAAATGCAGCAGCGGCGATGTCATCATCGTGATTTCATGTGCTTTCTCAAACTATGGACAACATTATACTGGAGAAGTTTTTTGGATGGGACGCGGAAAATTGAAAGGATATTTTTTGGTAAGATTTCCCCATCTCTTCATAATAGCCACTAACTATATAAATCCTTATGAGATTCCATGATGGTTGTGTGGCAATGACATTACTTTGGTCCATTTAGCGGGCTGGGTGGTCCGCCCTGGAAAAGAATGAAAATATTATTAAACTATTCGCTTGATTTGGCTCATATGACAGCTATTACTTTAATTAGATAGCAATAAAACGTGATTGGCTCCGGGAGAAAAAAAAGAAGGTATATTTATAAAGTAGTCCTTTCTTCATTCACTAGTCACACTTTTTTGCGGTCTTCAGTGTGCTGGCAAACGTTTAAAAAAAGTAAATTTATGACTCTTGTGCACTGACTTATTTTTTTATGAATCTTCTAAAAGTTACCATACAAATAATGGTTTATAGAAAAGGGTGAAGAAAAAAAAAGAAAGCGAGCAATTGTACTTGATTCTTCTGGGGGGTAAACGGTTACTCAATGGAGATAAATGGTGCGTATCATTCGGTGTGTCGCGGACTACAACAGAAAGGAGTTGCCCATACGATTTTCCACCGCATAGAATAGAAAAAAAATGGTCTGCATTGGGAAAGTAGCTTCAAAAAGACGGTTAAGTTTTGGGACACAAGGGAGTAGTTTTTTATGAAAATAAAAATATGCTGAGGCACGTACAAAAAAGAAACTAGCAATAGACTTGTTAATATTACACACCGCAACTCGGCGCACTCTGAAGAATGGAGCATTGTTTTGTGAGAAAATACAGGAAACTTTTTTTCCACCGTTTACTTTCACTCTAAAGCGTATGGGTAAATGGTTGAAAATTGTGTTTTTTAGCCAAGACAAAAGCTGACGTTCAAAATGAAGTACTACTTGAAGTAAAAGTAAATAGTCTCTTTGTGAAGACGGGAAAACAATATTGAAATGAGAGAGGAGCGAAGAGCATTCAAGAAAAATGGTTGAGAGAAAAATATGTATGAAAAAAAGTTTGTAAATATGGAGCGCTACAAAAAATGATTCGACAGAAATGGGACCTATTCTTTTTACTGTTGCTTTATACACTACATATATGTTTTGCACAAAAAAGGCATAATAATTCTTATTGTCACCATTCCGTTTGCCTGTTTTCTCCGAAGTGGTATGCTTCATATTTTTATGTCCGACAAACAGTTATCACGACATGCAAATACATACGACAACGAATGAATAAGAGAATGCGCGAGATAATCGTAAGAAAACAACTAGCTCCTGTACAGAATTTTATTGTGTTTGAGGATTGACGAGACACAAGAAGAGGAGAACGTTGAAATAAAATATCTTCATGGCTTAGTTTTGTCACGTCATCCTTTTTTACGGCAGTAAGATGAGGAAAAAATGACAAAACTGTTTCATGGGAAAATGCAAGATGAAGTGTTTTGTTTGAGGGAAATGAAACAAAAGCCGCATGGTGTAAAGATAGTCATGCAATTGAATGGTGACAAAACAGTGACTATAAAAATACATGGAAATGATGTAACAATGAGTTACTTGGTAGGATTGAGAAAGTACTCATAATGAACCCTAATGAAAGCTTTTAGATGTACATTAGCAATTATGTGGAAACCAGCTTTCTGTAAAACACAATTAGGGTGCTAACTGATACTGCGATAAATGCGGGAAGGCTGAAAGTGAGTGTAGATATCGATAAATAGTAGCATACCACTGTTTATGTTTCATGGTAAATGCTGAGTTTGACTGTGGAATGTATGCAGTTCTGGAGCGGACGGCTAGAGTTTTTGTGAATTTTGCTGTTTGTTTTGATAGCAGTCTGGTGAAAGAAAGCAAAGAGAAAAAAATGCTAAAGCCAAACTCATTTACATTTACGACACCCCAAGTGGCACCTCAACAACGTATTTATAAGGAAAGAGGGGGAGAAGTTAATGAAAGCAAGTCTTCAAGTGGATATATCGCTGTATACGTAGGGAGAATCGACTAGCTTTGTTTGGAACTGTGGTCATAGGGAGAACAGGGAAAACGAGAAAAACTATAGCTTTTAACTTCTTGGAAGAAAGGGAGACAGACTCTAGACCAGGAAAAATACGTGCTGGTTTCCAAGGAAAGAGGAAATGAACAAATTCACACTAAAAACCAAGGAAAGCACCAATCTTGTCATATTTTATTAGCTGGTTTTACTTTAGTCCCTGAAAAAAAATGGGAAGAAAGTACCGCCTTTTGGAAATGACATTGCCATTGGGAATGATCTGCATATCCTTCTAACTTTGTAAACGATACACAAGTGAAATGTCGAGCTTTCTGTTAAAATTGTCAATTAAAGGATTTAAGTATATGAACTCGATGAAAAAACTTTTCAAGGATCGGCTCAAAAAAACTGTGAGAAACGGGTTTAATGCTCGTAACACCTGTGTTTCTTCAGAAAGTATTGAAAAGGAAGCGAATTTTCTTCAGGGAATCGTTTTAAAAAGTTTGTTTTTTTAAAAAACGACCTTTATTATGCGTGGCTGAATAACTAATGAAGTTACCCCTGTAGTATCTCGTATTTCCACTGAAAACGTCGTCGTAAAAACTTTTAGAGGGTAATTATTTTTAAAAGTTTTTGCTAACCCTGTGAAAGCAGTTTAAATGAATTAGGAGCGTTAATGCATATGTGTATAAGATGCTGTAGGTCGAAAACCTTTTCCAATTCGAGAGCGAACATGTGAAATACAATAACATAAAAAAGGAGCTTTCGCACAAGATTAAATTCATTTATCCATTTGATTTATTCTTTCAGTTTGTACAATACTCTTGAAAGGTTTCCATGCATACACTTACGACATACATTTTGATAATAGG
>JAAXOA010004197.1:0-10555 GCA_036561885.1 Salina celebensis
AGATATTGTTAACGGATATAAGATTCAAATTTCAAATGTGCTGAAAGTAACATAACTGGAACCATATTTTTTTCTGTGACTGCTCCGCATTGTCCGAAATGTATTGGGCGATGAAAAGTTGTACACAAAAATGTAACCGTTCCAAACTAGTAAAATGTACCGACAATATTAATCTAAGTGCTATCTTGCTCTACTTGTTTCAGAAATTAATTTGCGTGCATCACTAAATATATTTGATATGTTTCTGTTATATATAGTCCTACTCTGATGCCTTCTACCAGCAGTATGTATGATGCACACTATTATCCAAAATGTCAAAATCATTGTTCTTTTTATTGCTTATCTTCCAGAAACTAGTATTCAACTTATTTGTGTAGAAAGAAATTGTGTTGTAGATGTAGAATGGCTTGTATAAATTTAATCCATTTATTTTTTTAATCGCCAAAATTTTTTTTGAATTGATATATATATATATATATATGAAGATGTTTGATGATAAATGTGCGTAAATTAAAAAGTGGCTTTATCCAAGAATGAACATTACTCCAGCGCAAATGTAAGCTTCATTTTCGTCTCGTTTGATTTCCATGACGATATAAAAATGGTTAATTGTCACTCCTCAACAGGATAGCAAAAGAACTTCCTAGCAAACCAGAGTAAACGAGTGTTTCTCAACATATATCTAAATCCTTGCGTTTCATGTGTGAAATATTCTAGAAGTCATTTAACGACATACATGCATTAAAAAATCTAGAATAGTGTGTATTGCATATGCGTTCCCGCAAAATTTTCAGGAGGATTTCGTGGTTCTATTTGTGTCCCAACGGGCGAAGGTGAGGCTTGTCTTTCGTTGGCAGTTACACATTTTCCAGAATTCGATGGAAACGATATAGAAAGATCCGTTTTCCACGGGTTTCACAGGTCTTTTACGTCTTATTTTAAAACCCACCGTGTAAAATTGCTCTTGCATGAAAGTGCATGACGGCACCTCTCCCCCCTCGATGTCGTCGTATTCGAATAAATCAGTAACGGTTAATTTCAGACAAGCCGCGATATCGCTCGGTAGGACTTATTTTTCTGTTTTCAATTCCAGTTACAGTTACAGTCCAACCAAAGGAATATCTCCATCTCCACCTTCTTAATCCCAGGATAGCTTTACACTTGCGTTGAACTCTACCAACAGAGATGCAACTACTCATCGTCTTTCTACAGCGAAATTTCTATTTTTAGCTTAAACGTGTCATGTAAAAATACTTTTAATCTTACTTTTATTTTCCATCGGGCAGATAGCCTGCCTGTGTCCGGGGTTTTCCTCCTTTATTTACTGGTTGTACTTCAATATGAATATCTATAGTGATTAGTTTACGTGAAGAACGGAAAACTCGCTTCATTCTCATTAATAGATTGAAACTCGCATGTGATTGTTTGTGCATGATTATTGCATATGTAAATTCGTTTATATGAAACAACGATTAATTCTTTATTTCGGGACCAATCAACAGTTTTCTGTTAACTATTGGGTGGAAGGTATGGATTAAAACAAATCATTTGCCATTATAATGAATTAGTACTCCGTATTATAGTAAACTGTCATTTATATTTGTAGGATCTCTGGCAACAATCAAGAGATCAATTTACGATGCAGCCACCTGAGCATCACTTGAAGGTGTCACTAAACTCTGTTTAAATCCACGCATTTACGGTACGGACGAACATCCTGTTAAGAATTATTGTAATAACGAGTAGTATTTTTTTTTTTATTCCAGGAAGGGTGGTGGGACCAAGAAGAAGGAAGCCACGTGCGATTGATTTTCATTTGGAGTTAATATTATCCCCCTAAAAGGCTGCGATTGATAAAATCCATGCTGCTGAGCTAAATATTCAAACGGAAGTGAAGAGTGAGACTGGTTACCAATTATTTTTTTAAAAAGATTCATTCGTGTTGTATAAAAATAGTTGCCAAAAATCGGGTTAGTCTCTTCTCTTTGTCGATTAATCTGATTACTTGAGACAATTGAAGGAGCAAAACTAAAAAATGAATATTTCTAAAAATAGAAAGCCTAAATGGAAGCGGCAAAAACCGTTGTCATACAGATTGGATAAATATCATTGTAAAAGTCAGCCACAAACTATAGAGAAGGGAAATTGATTCAAAGCAGTGTTCCCATGTAGTATGTAGTCTATTTGGCAGTGAGCCAGCAGTGAGTTTTTAATAAATAGTAAGTAACTTAAAACAGCTGCGGCTGTAACTGTTTACGAGTCTGAATAGGAGACCATTAGCATTATCAATGGTTAGAGGAACCATAGTTATAGATAGATAGTTATAGATTATGTATTAATGAAATAGAGGATTCTTGCTTTGTTGGCGCCAATCTAAATGTAAAGACTTTGGCGTTTTTCTCTTACTGCGCGAAATGAAATACTCTTCTGTCTAGCTTTCACTAATGCGACAATAGAATATATTATTTTATGGTTCACGCCGAAACTTCAACTCGGTCGAGTCTAATGAAGAAGACTCGTATTTCTGGTCCAATAGTAGAATCTGTTAGCTAGATAGTCACAATCGCTGTTTGTTAAGTCGTACATGAAATTTCTAAATTGTTCTACGTGAGGAAGTACGCTTAACCTATTCAGGTTGCCAGTAAAGACATTGACATGAATCAGTTCTTGTATTTTCAAATTTTCCTATGGCTCTCTCATTTCTTCTGAGGAGCTTGGGTGCGTAAACTTTTCCTTCAGATTTCGCCATTTTGGTAAAAGAAGTTCAGGAAAACTTTTCGTTCATGAAAAATGTCAATCCATAGTATTGTTAACGTTTGATTACGTATTAAGTTGTACGAGTAAAATGTTCCCAAGCACAGTATAAATTTCGATATTCAAACAGTTTGTAGTCGCTATTTTTGTATACGAAGGGATCAGTGACCTGTATGAAACTGGTCAAGTTTTCAAGTGTATCCACATTGTAAAAGAAACTTTGTTGGTTAATCATTATCATTACCTTCTGAAGCGTTAAAACGAAGTTGGGCTCTTGGCGTTTTAAGAATGTTCTTGTTACAATTGATATTATGGCAAATGTACGATCAATGTAGATCTCAAAAGTCCAGTTTTATGTTTTATTGATATGTGTATGCGCCTAATGTAGAAGCCATGACTGCCATAGGTCATTCTCTATGGTCGCCAACTAAAATGTAACCTTTGTGGCTTTGATAAAGCCAACTCACTCATTGTCAGTGAGTCACGTCTTTGATATTCTGCTGGTTGTTTAGCACTGAGATAGCTTTAAAAGGACTTTCGAATTGCAAGAAACGCCTAATCTTGTCCGTATCATATCTGATTGCTAGCTAGCTTTTACCCATATGCTCAAACTTTCACTCGAAATATGTAAAATGTTTGCTTAAAAACAATAGCCATCGTAGTTGGCAGACATCTTTGCTGTCCTATCACTTCTACGACCTTAAAGTGAGTTTGGTAAAGGGACAACAATTCAGTTGTTTGATGTTTACTATAATCTGATTAAGGAGGTACATCCGTTACGGAAATCATTAAATGCCTAGTTAATGTCAACTAAGGTATAATTTCTGTTTTCAGCGAACCGACAAGCGATGCACTGTTAAACATTTTGGATACGAAATGTATTCTAGGGTTCATCTTAAAGACGTTGTGAAGGAAGTGAAGCTGGTCAATGGCTGCTTACATTGCCTGAAGTTTTCGTAAATCATGAATGTACTGGGAGATTTAGGAGATGAATGCTGCTACATTTTCTAGTATGAAAAAGAAATACCAAAAAGAAATGCAGCAACAAAAAGGTGTCAGAATGACTGAATGGAAAAACAACAAAGTGGTCAAGATTTTTACATGACGCACTTTGAAATGTATGTAAAATACATAGATGCTACCACATCGATATGGAAAAAACCATTTTATGATAAATGACGTTGTCCACATTTAGGGTTGTACACGTAGGACGTTTTTGATTTTCCAAGGAGATTTCGTTTAATCTCTCTTCTATGATGAAACTTCATCTGTCTTTAGCGTTGGATTGAACGCAGTCAGCGTTTTCATGTCGAGTCGACACATATACAGGAATATTACATGTGCCAGTGACACTTAGCCGAGATTCCCCTGGGACATTTTAGCCCAGGCTAGGTAAGCACCAGGTGCTCCTAGCCACAAACACTTATATAAAGCCTCATGACTTTTCGTCGACATGGAGGAGTACCTGTAACGCGCAATGGAGAATCCCAATTGCCGAATCAAAACGTAAAGAAAGTCGCTTCCTAGTTTGATCCTATTATTTATTTATAGGCCCTTAATTGATGTTAGTGTAAATGGATTTTGAAGACTTTCATGCAATATGCGTAATTTGTCTATGTCAGGAGGATTCTCTGTTAGAGATATAAAGACCGCATTAAAACTAAGCCAATCAGAATACGAACGATTGAATTTTGGGATTGAAATTGAATTCTTGGGAAGAATGAGACTACTAGAAAGTCCTATGCCTAGGTTAGGCTTTGGCTATAGTAAATCCTGTTGAATGTCGTCGAAGAATTCCTCCAACTGGAACAATCCCATTTCCTCTAAACTCCTTTTTGGCATCTTAGGGAGATATTATCTATCTCATCGTTGTCCTGTATTATGAATCCTCTGTTATAATGATTTTAGATCATTCTAGCAATTTAAATCGGATGCATATAACTCTAGTGCGCGTGCTTCTGTCTTCACTTTTTCATTGGACGTTGCTGACTCCTTTGTTAAATAGTGGCTCAGTGCCGACATTGCATGTCTGGTTGAGTTGAAAGTATCCTGGGTTGAGTGCCTGTGTAACTGTGGAGCTTACTGTATGTGAATATTTTTCAAAATAAAATATAAAAGACGAATAAAGATATCTGAGAAGGAAAATTGGAACGCCTGCTTTAAGTAAACGAAAAACGAATGAACTTTCAAATGCACGTATGATTCCGTGTGTTTGGAATTCCATTAGTTACTCGCGTCAAAACTAAAAACCTCCCGGCTTTTGTTCCAAACGACTAGAAATTACATTGTGCTGCTACATTTTCCAGTTAGAATCAGAAATAGGAAAAATAAATGCAGCAGCAAAATTATGTTAGAATGAATTTTCAGAAAAGCAGCACAGTGCTCTGTTTTTACACGACTGACTTTGGTATATGCGTGAAAATAGATGCCACCACAACCAGACAGGGAAGATTTCTTGTGAAGCATCTTATGCTTTTAGTGATGATGATGTCCTTCTTTGGGGTTGTACACTTACGGACTTACTCATTACCTATGATAAAGATAGGGAGTCTTGTGAATGATTTTAAATATGATCTCCATCGCGGAATGGTACCGAAAGCACATAAATACCAAATGATGCCTTCATTACGTGATGATGATGTATATTTTGCGTGAAAAGATTTAATAATAAGAAAATGACCCATGTTTTACTGGGAGAAAATAAACAACCATTTTATGATAGAATGATGATGATGTAAATGTAATGTTGCATGTATATGACAGTATCCAACACAGAATTTGTCAACTTTTTAAATCCTGTTAATTACAAATTAATTTGAGTTCTTTCTCTGTATCACGAGTGCATACAATATTGAGGTTATAGTGTTTTATGGTGCTTGCTGACAGGGCCAATTCTGGCAAGTAGCATAAATTGAACTTTTGTCAACAATGACAACAAACAAGTTGTATGCTGTTAATAAATGTTCAAATCTATCACGCCAGGCATTAAGTGTTTTTAAAGTTTATACCTGTTTAGAAAATTCGCGTCTATCTAAATGTTCAACAATAGAAAAGCAAAAACATTCAAAAGAGAGTAGTAGTAGTGGTTTATGTGATGATTTTTGTATGGATTTACACATTTCTGTGTGTAGTTTTATGGTTTTTTGAAAGAAATGCAATGTTATGATTTTGTAAACCAGTGTAATGTCTTGTGAACAAAAAAGCGTATTATTCAATGTATTAAATTTATTTAGTCGAAAGTAATTCAATTCCTTCTTTTCTTTCATGTCATTTGATTAATACACCCACTTTAACAGCGCAAGGATTCATATATGGCGTTAATAAACTATAATTATTCCTAATGTTTAGAATCCAATCTACCACGACATTTTGAATTGAGTTTGTGACGAACTTATCATTATGTGTGGTCTATTTTGTGAGGTTCTGCATTGCTTAAAACCAAAACAACATTAGACTTAAAAAATCAAAACGCACTTTAAACTGGCTACGAGTCTTGAAAAAAACACGAAGTACATGGCCAGTGAGTTCATGTCCAATTCGGAGACCAAATAATATTATATCTCTGTTTATTCACAGTCTACATATCTACACCTGCTAGGAGAAATGGTTTCCAGCTACTTTAATGCGTATTGTAAAGCATTTATATATCCAGACCATTTTTTGGATGCATGCATATGACATTTAAATAACTTCTCGTAAAATATCGCATAAAAACTTAACGTTGGGCTTTTCGAAAAACAATATTAAAAGTTATAAAACAATTTTTTTAGATAATTTGTATGACTGGTGAAAAGGGTTTTTGTCTTTTGGTAATTAAAAATCGAAGAATCCGTCATTTGCCTTTACATATTTTTCTTCCTTGATTTTGTCGTTTGAAAGAATGATGTTCTTGCTTGTTATAAAATGTATCTATAAATATCTGGTCATGAGACAAAAAAACAGGCCCGCATAAACATGAAGATTTTTGCGATGAGGCCCTGGCAAAACATCAGCAATGGGGCCCTTAGCGTAAACGTAAAAAGCCGATTGATGGAATCACGGAATCAGGATCACGGAATTAGTTAAAGTAAAGCTATGCTGATGTCTGGTACCATAAGTCCTAGTTACGGTTCATTTGATTTTCAATTTGCGTTGTGTTGGTTCATGATTGATGTATTTTTGCCATTAAATGCAAGGAAAAATCCAACAATCCAATTAACAATCCACATTTTAGTTACAAAAAGCTAGACTTCCTTTCCTCTCAATAATTTATACCCTCATTAGCTTTTATTGAAGTAACTTTTTTGCTCAATTCAATTACAAAATAAACCAACAATCCAACTATACAAAATTTCGGTAGCAGTTATAGCATTGAAATATAAAGTTTCGATCGCAACAGGTACCATTACTAATTTCCGTAACTCACAACTTTGACTCTTATGGACTTAGCGCTGTTATATTACTATAATATTATCTTCTGAAAAATATGTATCAAAATAGGCTGTTAAAACTTTTGTTCATATACGATCTATCATCGTTTACTTAAATTGCAAATTAAATAAAGAAGACACTGGAATCCAAGAGTATAACAAGTACCAGGAATTGTCAGCTGTAAAGCAGTATAAATTTGGATATTTCGATCACTTAAAAGTAACTTAATTGTGCTGTTAACAATGGTTATAGTTAAGAATGCTTCGATTAGCTTCGAGATTAAAACAACCCTATAGCGTCGTTGTAAGAAACAATTGCAACCAATTTGGTGGAATTTTAGGGCCATTGTGTTAAATTTTGAACCATCCCGGAATTCTATCATATATGTTTAGCTTCCTACAGCTTATCGATTTACACTTTCCCATACCATTTATTTCATGGTTTTAATTAACTTTCGACAAATAAGTGCATGGTAAACTTCATTTTAAAAATTTGTAAGCACGCAAAATATCCAAAACCAGGGGCCACGTCGGGGCCCCCTGGAGGCTTGGGGCCCTGGCACTTTTGTAATCACAGTGACGCGGATTGGCGGGCCTGCAAAAAAAGTAAAAATATATACCTAATCAATGCTACGCTTTTGTATTAAAAGTATGTTTTTCACGTGAATAGTTATTATGAAGACTAACGGCTTCACCATTCTATCAAGGATACCACTAGTATTAAAATACCAAAAACGATATTTACGTCTAACATCAACCAAATATCGAGCGGGATTTAAGTTAGGATTGTATATTAATAGAATTTCTGAATTCCTGTTATTGCAAAACTGACTTTCCATGCAACAGCCATGTTCAGCCGTAAGTCTTCAAGGTCCAGATTCGCTCTAGAATCTTCAAAATTAAGTAATTAAAAAGTTGTATTTCTGCATGTAGATAACGGTAAAAAACACATTAGAAATAACCCGGATTTGTGCGCCTTGGTTTCGGTTGCCACTCCTATGCGATAGAAGGAGAGATTTCGCTACTTTCAGATGCATTCTTTTAACGGAATTTGAAATATTTTATTCAATTAACGGACCGTCTTCCAAACATGTTTATCTGATTGACCATGAAATCGATCATTTTCCGTGTATAATTTTAGCTTTATGTTTGCTAGGGTTTTATAATGTCATTTTGTAGCCGTAACTCTTTCTAGCCGTAGCTTTCTCTCTCTCTCATCATTCCGATCATTCTCTCGTCTCCTATAACTGTTGACCACGATGAACACGATTTCTCCAATTACAAAAGCTGCTGCAAACTGTATCAGACTTATGTCTAAATTTATTCCATTGCCATTTCGTATAAAGCCATCCAATTCCATTCCAGTAATTGAGAACTATCCCCGTACAAAGTACGATCCTGCCTATTGCTTATTTCTTTTCATCCATGCAAACCTATACTTTCAATTCATTGTAACGTTCATCCACATAAATTGGTTTGTAAGAAACTGGAGGAATTACTCCAAGCAGCACTTAGATGAAGCAGTTTTGTGCTACGCCCAGTTTTGCCTTACGGGAATGTTGCTTAACTCCACCGCGACACTTTTAAGTCAACACAATACTCTGCGAGTAATATTGAATCAGTCTTGGTACATGTTGAGTTTCCAATCGGAACACATTCCACTCAGACTTGGAAGACTTGCTTCTTTATTAATTTATTCCCTGGCAGCAAGTCCAACCGTGTGTAGTTTTGCTTACGCAACTGCCCCCTTTTTGTTCTCGACGGAACCGTACCAGCTAGTATTTGGGAATTATTTAGGGGTTAAAATATTAGCTTCTATTATCTACAGCCTCACAGTACTCTTCGCCACCGGAGTAATGTGTTTGAATATTATAATATGCTTAACTCTCGTCTTTGCAGTTGTCTTCGAAACATCCTCCGTTTCAAGAATTTTAAGGGAAGGTAGCACAAGTTTATACACGAGACAAAGAAGATTTAAAACATGCTGTCTTTTACTGCAACGGGTCAGAGTGCTATATGCACCTGGCTATGAAGGGATGTTTAGCTTTGTAGCGAGGTTGATATACTTTGGAGTTCTGTATGGATCTGGATTGGGCTATGCGGTGCTTAAAATGTATAGTGTAATGCCGAAAATATTGTATATTGCTCTATTTGACTCCGAGGTTTTGATAGTTTCAATTCTAGCTGTTGGATTATACTTAACAGGTATACCAGTGAAGAATACTTCAAACTTTCGGTCCCTAGTACATAAGCAGTTATTTAGTCAAGAATATCGAAAGATTATAGATTCAATTCCACACATAGGCTTCAAATTCGGTCCCTATGGCTTAAGTAATGCATCGTTGGGACTTAAACTTTGTGATAATATTATAAATAACACTGTAACTATAATATTACTAAATTTGTAATGAAGGGAATGATGGTAACTGTTTATGCGTAAATAAATATAAATCTTGTGCATTAAACGTCTCTCATATAAACCAGGGATATTGATTGAAAACACTGTAGTAATAACGCATATTTCCTTGCACATGAGAACCGTAACGAAGTAACGTTTCGGAACACTTTGCCATAAGGAACCATCAACCTTTTGGACGCAGTCAAAAAACTGATGACCAAGCTAGTTAGATTTCAGAAGTTTTATGCATCAATAAACCTTCAACGCTTGCCTAGACTCTTGCGCCGGATTTTTTTTTTTTTAAGAGAATTGTAGGGAGTTTCCACTAGATTATATTGAAATAAAATTTGCAGGTTTCAGGTTTGGAGACGATGACGTATTGATAATTCTGCAAATTTTAAATAGCACGGTGAAATGATTTCTATATTGCGTTAATGTGGTCAGAAGAATTAGGTTTTCAGATTATGGATTTACTTTCAATCGATAATGCTCAGCGAAACCTTGAAGTCTATTCTGGATATGAGTCAGTGGTCATAAGCTAGTGTACGTAAACATTCGCGTTTACTTGAAGTGACGGAACGTACAAGTTCTGGTACTATTTTTGAAACGTTTATATTTTTTCAAAATTGTAATTGAAATCGTCGAGCGAATCAAAAGATACGATTGGTTCAAGGAGTATGCGAAGTACTACTTTGCCATTGCCATTATGGTTTTGTTGGGTTAAACACCCGAAAAAAGACTAAATTATAATTTTTAACGAAAAAAAAATTGTACTTCCACCAGGCGTCAGTCAAGTTTTACGTGTCCAACATATGTAAATTTATACATGAGCAGCTTCATGACCGAACAAAGAAGTCAAACTCGACATTTTTTAAAATCCCTGAATTGTTTTCCTACATGCCACCTTTCAATCCTCTTTCCAAATCCGAAAGCAGAAAAAAATTATCTCACATGGTTTTCGAGAAAAAAAATATTTTCGAAATTTGGGAATATT